>CAEGAF010163149.1:0-30122 GCA_903067075.1 Micropoecilia bifurca | reverse complement strand
CATCCATCCATCCATCCATCCATCCATCCATCCATCCATCCATCCATCCATCCATCCATCCATCCATCCATCCATCCCAAACAAGAGAGTGCTTACTTCTTTATTTGTGTGCCAGACAATTTCAGTGCTGTTGATGTAGAAATTGACTGTTGGATAAAATTTATGAAATCCAAACTTCTGTGCATCACCAGTACTGTTCCAGAAAACGAGGAAGTACAGTCCAAACTTTGGGTCGCCATTTTGATCAAACTGAATGGTGCGGTTTAACAGAGTGAAATTGGACTTCCGGAGTTCTGCTAGAACCTAAAATGGATAAACGACAGTCAAATGAATAGATCCGAATTTTTACTTAATGTATTTTTTTCTCCAACTACATCTCAAAGTCATAAAAAAAATTCAATGATTCACTTGAATATGTAGAAGATTTATGCACCAGACTACTATCTTTTTAATAGTTTATCACACAGGTTTTAAAAGATACCTTAAAATTCCACATTTATTAAATGAATGGATTTTGAAGCCTTGCAAAAAAACAAAATAAAATAAACATTTCTCAACAATCCACATTCATGAAGCTATTACAAAATAATTAAATATAGTAATTTTCTAAACTCCCTCTAAAGGTGCAACTAAACTTAAATTGCTGAAACAAATGATCACATCCTTACCATTTTTGGATACACTGTGATATTATTACAACCTTCTTTTTCACACTGTAAGGTCTTGTGCAGTGCATGAGCGATCGCATACACCGCAGAATAAACAGGAAATGAGAAGGATGGGTCTGCCTCCAGGATCCTTTGTGCACTCCAATCACTGCAGTTGAAAACCTGATCGCCACACATCTGCTGCCCATCGTAGCCACACTCGGTCGGAAGCTCAGCAGAACGGATGAAATCACCAAAACCAGGAACTGTCACGATCGGCTGGGCCACACCAAGCACCGTTCCAATGGTTCGTATTTTTTCCATCTTAGGCAGGTGTTTATTCAGAGACCATGCATCATTTGCTATCCAAACTTTGTTGGTGACGTTAAAGCGGATAGCTGACTTGATGAGAACTTCGGCAGCCACTTCATCTGTGAAGACAACGATTACGCGTATCCTCAGCAGCTCAATGTGACTGAACAAGGTAGAAAAATTAATGTCGGCGTTGAGGTCTTTGGTGTATCCAATGCAGATGTCAGTGTCCCTGACCCGATTCACGAACAAGTCGAGGCCATCGCTGCCAAAATCATCGGCAGTGTAAAGGAAAGCGACCCAGCGCCAGTTGAAGTGCTTCAGAACGGTAACAATCACCTCTATAACATTGCTGTTGGAATGCACTGTTCGTAGGAACGATGGGAATTTTTCTTTCTTAGAAAAAATAGAAATGGGGGATCCATAACTAACCTGCCAAAGAAGAGTTACAGAAAAATTCAGCTTCACTAGTTGAAAAACACTGACATTTGAATTTTAGCTTGATACATCACCTGATATTGTTTCAATACTTACCATAGGAATGAGATCCACCATAAAAAATGGGGCTACAGTGAGGGCCTGAGTGCTTATGAAAGGACCAACCACTGCTATCACCTTGGACAGTTCTGTGTTTGGGTCAACCCAAGGCCGGATCTCACCATTCACTGAGATGAGCTTTAAAATTCCCGGGAAGCTAAGCGTGTCCGAGCAGTGATCAAACATCTCGTAGCCCAGAGTCACATTTGGAAGCAGGCTGGTGGAGTTGTTGATTTCTTCCACCGTGAATCTCATCAACTGAAACCTCCGATAATTTGAGATACTGAAACACTGACTGAGGACAAGAAGGCAAAGTATCAGAACAAACCGTAAAGACTCCAGGAAAAAATTGTATTTTCAAGTCATCACTTTCAAACTGCAATTTGTATTTACTCAATTTATCTTTGTCGATAAATGCATTGTCTGTGTAGTCAATCCAACACGAACGTCAATCTTATTGAGAGAGTATATTTATATCCAATTTTAAAATGCTGCTCTTTTGTCATTTTCCCTCATGAATCATTGTCGTTATTTAACTCACGTCGAGCAGTCCAGAGCTTCTGGTCGGCGATGGCGACCAGCGCCCCAGGCGTAATGAATTTCAAACAGTCCACCTATCAAAAAATCCCCGTCCAGATGAAACTCTGAGGTCGGATCGGTGCATCGAGTTGAAGCATGAAAGAAGGTTTCAGACAAAAGCACAGCAGCAAGAAGAAGGTGTTTCATTTTGGCAGCCCTCGTCGTCTGCTGTGTGCTACAGCGAGAATTAGCTCTGTTTATAGTTTGTTGTGATAAACTGGTGTCGGTCAAGCCTCTGTCGTTTCTCTCCACGCATGAGAAAATACAGGACATCTGACAAATGCAGGCTGGTACATGGTTGAAGGAGTTTTTACAAATCAGTATGCAAAAGAATCATGCTGGACATTTAACAACAAGCAAGTTTAATGATTCAGTCAGGTTATAAAGCAATGAAAGTGTTCAGCAGCAAATGTGTTAGTCTTTATATCGACAAAGAACAGTTCCTTACTGATTTGATGGCAATGAAGACCATTTTCATCCTAGGTGGCTCAGAGGATTTTAGATCCACTGTATTATTTGTTAAATACTGACATCCAGTGTTGTCTGTTGGACATTACATCAATATAAATGAAAAGGTAGAGCTTGGCTTGCTGTTATATAAAAACAAAATGGAGTAAAGCAGACTTAATATAAACACGACGGGTTTTGCAGCATTAGGGTTTGATAATGTTGAGTGTATTAAGAAAGTTTACCAGAAATATTTGATAGCTCCAGACTGAGCTATCAAATATAGCTCAGTCCAAATACGAAACACTATATATTTCGTATTTGGCCAATCCATTCCCTCAATGAAACACTTATGGAGTTCTGCAGATCAGTTTGATTATTTGTTAATTCTTCTAATTTACAACAAAGTTTTAATTCTTATTTATGTGAGGATTTGGTTTTTGGTGTTTATTTAGGTTTCTGTGTTGCCCCCAGCTGTCCCTTGTATTTAATCCCATCTGTGTTCCTTGCTTCTTGTCGTGTCTATTCAGTCTGATGTCATTGTTTCAAATCGTGTACCGGTGCTACCAGTGTGTTTGAGCTCTTAGCCTCATCGTTCACTTGTGCTGCCTGAATTTCTGTTCACTCCTTCATCATTTGTTCAACAAACCTGAGTCAACAGCATCTACCTCACCAGCAACAAAATCACCAATCATGACACTTTAACTAAAACAACATAAAACATAATAACAGCTGACGTATTTAAACAATTTAAATCAAAAAACCCAAACAAAAACTAATGGATTAAATGATAACAAAAATGTTTTGAAATATTGTACTTAACTTAATTTTGGACATGTTCATTTTATTTGTTGCTTTTAATTCATTCATGTGAGACATCTGCTGTTTAAGAAGAACTTGAAAAAAATCTTTGCATGCATTTGGAGGACATACAGATTTAATCCAAAACAAGGATTCATGCCAATAGTTCTCTTGTTAATTTTCCTTTCAGTTTGGGTAATAAACAAACAATAAAAAGATGCATCAAATTAAAACAAAAATAGGTTATGAAACTATACACAGTGTTATTTTTTTCATGTAGGATGATTCAGAAAATCAGGTCCGTTGCCATATTAAGACATGCTGCTACATGATTCAGTATTGTTTCAGTTAAGTCAGGACTCACACACTCATACACAATACTTATATGCAACATACAAAAATGTTCTTCTGATATACTACTTCCAACTAGTATTGTCTAATAAACTGTAGCGTGTTGCAATCTGTTGATTCACTCACAACACCTTTGAAATAAAAACGTATCCGGGACGCAGTCTCATTATGCATTTCAATAAAATCTATCAGAATAGAGACACAAACGCAGATGCAAATTAATTTAAGCCCGGCTCGTTGGTCTATGTTAAGATCCACCTCCTCTTACAAATGATCCCTGCATAATTTGAAATTAAACCACTGAGCTCATTTGTTCGTGGAAAATTTGCAATCAGACCACAGACTAAAGTGATTGATGGGAAGCAATGTTGCCCGAATTTGAATTCAGGTTGGCAGCTTGTGGAAGGGCAGAACACATTGTCCCCTGTGGGCGGAAGGGATGGGCACTTACTGAAAAAGACAGAACAGACACAAAAAGGAAAAGAGAAAATGTTCCTCTGCAAACAGAGCAAAGAATAAAGCCTCGAAAAAGGTGAAAAGAGGTATTTTTATTAATTAATTTATGAGTTTTTAGTGCAGCCTTTGGATAATAAAGCTTCTATGATGACATGATCAGACTTGAGGGAGTCTGTAGTAGTTTTAGTATGACTTTCTACAGGAGGTGAAAGGGCAGACTCAGGCTTGTCACCAATCTGGAAACAGTCATGTTGCCCAAACAATATTCTGACTATTTACTTCGGATCCAAGGCTTTTTCAAAAACTCAGTGCAATACTCCCTGTCTCATCACACAGATTACATGTTGCGAAGCCCCTTCCTCAGGGAGCTCTGTAGAAAAAAAAAAGTTGATGCAATGCATTCTTGCATTTGAAGTATTTGCCAGTCCCTGTATGAAATTCGTGCTTGATTTCCTTTAATGGTAGACCCAATGAAAATGCACAAAAACAGTGGAGCACTCATGTAAGTGATAAAAGTGGGTTAAATGTGTCAGTTTATTGTATATTTGTGGGTGAGTACAGCTGATACAGAGGACAATCATGGCAGAAGTTCTTTCACAGATTTGTTTTATTCTTTTCATAAAATTCAGGTGTCACACACATTTAATTTCCATTCAGTAGTGTTACAACGTGGGTCAAACAAAAAGTTTGCTTGAAACGTCCAATTATTCCTGAAAGAGGTGTTTCATTTGACTTAGTGCAGGTAGGTTAGCTTCTTTGTAAGTCTGATTTTGTTTTAAAAATAAAAATATATTTTTTCGTTTGTTACCTTTTGTCCTCCGATTATTAGTTTTCTAATAAGTCCGAATCTCCATGCTGCCCGAAAAAAGCAGGTCTGTTCGTGAAGATACGCATGATAGGAGTAAGTGACGTATGACTCGCCCCTCTTTACTTTCAGTTGACCTGTCATGATTGGTGGATTTGTATGACTGGCCAATGGAGATAGGAAAAAAGAAGTTTTGGCCACTCTGAGGTTTAAAAAAAAAAAGGTTTCCATCCAGGGCGGGCATGGCTGACTCTGGCCCCCAATGCCCAAATTATTACAGAGGACCAACATTCACTCTAAAAATACTGTGATGTAAATTTGAATATCTAGTTCTACATATCTACATCATATATCACATGCCATGTGACTATTAAAGCTTAGTCATATGACACAGAATGCCGTAAGTAAAAGTAATAACTCTGCTAAGCCAATCACCTGCATCTGAGGATGCAGGCGAAATTAAAATACTTCACGAGGTTGGCTCAGTTCGTCATTGATGACGTGATTCTCGGGAGGCATATTCAAAGCCCGAATCACACGTCACAGATTGACGTCAATGACCGATTGAACCAGTCTTTGAATGTAGACCTTGTACGATCATTTGGACCCTTAACTTATTTTCGTCTTTTCACTTTCGTCCTGAGTCAACAAACTCTCCCTGTGAGTCTATTCTAAAACATACAACTAGAAAGATAGAGGGATAGAGGGAGAGAGAGGTAAAAGAGAGGAAGGATAATCTACTCGCTCGGTCTTACAAACTTCAACCTGCAAGACAAAAATAAAGGTCCCGGTGACCAAATTATGATAGAAGGTCTACATTCCAGGACTTCTGTTCTATCGGTCATTGATGTCAATCTGTGACGTGTGATTCGGGCTTTGAATATGTCTCCGGAGGATGACGTAATCAATGACGAGCTGAGTTAACCACGTGCAGTATTTGAATGTTGGTCATTTCCCCTTTTCATCTTGTTGTGTAAAGCTTGTCAAAGTGAAACATCTCAGATAAAATAACCTTATACCATCTTACTTCTAATCCAGCAAGCTTGAATTAATTGTGAGGTTTTATTTCCACACTTTTGAAGTATATGGGTTCACATCAGACAGTGCTAATTTAACTCTTTTTGGAGAGTTGGTACCTTAGCCTTAATTAAGTGTTAAATACCAAATCTGTCTGGAGTTAGTTGTGTAACACTGAGTAACCGTATCTTGGTGTTAGATATTAAATATCATTAGTATTTTTTAACTTCATAACAATTTTTTTGTAATTAATACTAAACAGGTGTACAATATTTGGAAAATAAACATCTAATAAAGAGGCAATGATTTTCTGAGATGCATTTATTTCAAAACATGCATCATAATTGGAAAACATTTTTCAACGTTGAATACACTGAAATGCAAAGTATTGCTATTTACATAAAACAACATCACCTTTCATTGTTTAAATTAGACAAAGCACAGATACAAAAACTAAGAAAGACACTCAAGCTCATTTACCTTCAATTGATGGACCAAAGACAGAGTGGACAAACCCTGTCATTTGTGTCACAATTTTATTATGCTTCTTCTGCTTGTTTTCAAATTTTCAACAGCAAACTGTGATTCATATTGTACAGTGCTTTGTGACTCTAACAGTGAAAACTGCTCTATAAATACACTATATTTACTTACACTTTCCTTTGAAGATGCTACTGGTTTATTGCTTTGGTATAATTTTGAATAAGACCTTGGAAGTATTTCTGAGTGTTTTTATGAGCCTGAAAAATCATAATGTAACATTTTGGGACAAAATACCACAAGAGGAAAGAGTAAAGACTTGAAAGAACTGCCAAGGCATTGAGAGCGTGGATGTACTTTCCACGGTAAAGTAGGTATTCAGTAGCAAACACTATCCAGGTGAGGATCAGCAGCAGCAGGCAGAAGGTTATGGCTTTGGCCTCGTTGTAATTCTTTGGCAGGTCTTTTCCCATGTAGGAGAAAATGAAGCAAAGGCAACAAAGGAAAGGGAGAATAATAAAAGAACAAGAAGCTGCAGCGAGATTTAAGTCACAGCTAAGAACAATTTGGTCCTGGTACCATGATGTCTCATTGTACGGTCTGGGAGGGTAAAAAGAAAAGCTAATGAGAATCAACATGGCCTGAGTTGAGAATGTGCCTGCGATGAGCAGCCATTGGCCGTGATATTTTCTCCACCAGCTTTGGAGTTTGGGGAACTTGGCAGCTATTTTAAAAATACAAACGATCTGAAAGGAGCGCACAACAAAACATGCCAGACAAACCGAGTAGCACAGGACAAATGGGAAGTACCTTAAGACGCAAGAAGCATTTGTGGGCTTACCAAAGTAAAAGAACACACTGACACTGCACAGAGTGAGGCAGCCTAAAATCAGGAAGCACATCGTGCCTCCAGCAGATCTGACAACGGGAGTGTGGTAGTTGAAGGCGAAGAGGAGAGCTACAGCCAGAATGAGACCCAACAAGATGAAGGTCCCGGCCATTACCAGTATAGCTTTGCTATCTGTGAAGGTAACGTACTCCACCAGCCGCAGGCTACACGATGTACTTCCTTCTTTAGACCACTCTGTCTTCTTGCAGCTGATGCAGTTGTAGAGATCGTCTGTTTCACAGTAGAGATAAACAGTCAAAACATGTAGAAGATTGGAGACAGGTTAAATTCTCTTCTATTTTTAACAAATTTGCTAACAGAAGCAAAGGCAACTTTAGACTCAGTGAATACATTTACTGTATCATGTTCATTCAGATTTGTACAATTTCACATCCTCTTTTAAAGATCAGTATGTGAAGTAAATGTTTTGCTATTATATGATTTTTATCACCACAAGGCTTCAGAAGGAATCCTGGTTTATATCATTTGCTGGTGAGGCAGCAAGGAATTTTCAATAATCAAACCCTTCTTATTATTGCCGAGCAGCTTTTTGCGTGTTTCCCTATTGGCATTGTGATGATTTACTGTATCTTTGGTGAATTTTGGGTTTGATTGTAGACAGAAACAATTCTTACATTTCCAGTCATTTACCTGTGATGTTGACATATGTTTCAGGTGGACATATTTCACACCTGAAGCAACATTTATAGATTCCAGTTGTTTTTCTTGCATATCCCGTTGGACATTCGGGGGAACAAATTGCGATCGGAATCTGTAAGAGACAGTTCATTAGCACAGCACAGGGGAGCTTTATCATCACATAGAGCAATCATCATCCACACATGAATCCCAGCCTGATTTAGTTCACATCTCTGAGTGTATTACTAATAAAATAAACTTACCTCTCCACCTGTGTGCCACTGAATTTGAGTATTGTTGATGTAGAAGCCAGGAGATTGGTTAAAATGGTAGAAGCCAACCTCCTGAGCATCACCACTGTGGTTCCAGAAAACTATTGAAAAGTGTCCAAAATTTGGGTCTCCATTCTCATCAAATAGGACACTCTGGTTCAGCAATGTGAAGTTGGACTTCCTGAGTTCTTCTACCACCTAACATAGATTGGGCAACAAACCAAGAACTGTCTTCAACGTACAATCATGATGAACTTTGAAAATGGTTAGTGAATCAGTTTTTCAAAAGCAATGAAATTAAATGTTACATCAACTCACTTCTAAGTACTTTAGGGTAGATTATCCCAAAACAGCACATAATTTTGAAGTAGATGACACATGACATTAAATACTGTTTGCAAATAAGAATCTGAGAAAACATTTGTGCAGGCCGAGTCACTGACTCTTAGACTGGAAAAGAGAAATGTTTGAGAAGAGAAAGATCAATACTAAAGAGAGGCTGCTCTTCTTCGAAGTGTTGAATCAGGGACCTTAGTACAAATGCATTGTGCACGTTTCAGATTTTTATTTGTAAAATTTCTTAAAGAATACTTTTATTCCATTTCATTGTTATGTATGTGTTTTTTGTTGGGTTATTGGGGAAGAAGTGCAAATAAAAAAGTGCAAATTAAATTTTGTGGCTTTAATGAGACAAAAATGTCAATGTTTTCAGAGATGTAAATCCTTTTGTACAACACTGTGTGTGCAGGTCCAAAATATGCAAAACATCCATGAAGTCTAAGCTGTGACATTTGCAATTAGTTTTGCATCAACCAGCGGAATTATGTAACTTTCCTAAATGGGGATTTTAAACAGGCAATCCTTGAACAAATTTATGTAAAGTGCAAAAGATTAATGAATACGTACCATAAATGGCTGCACTGGTATAGCGTCATCGCATCTGCCAGTTTCACATTTTAGGATGTTATGTAAGGCCCGGGCAACAGCATGCACAGCGGAATAAATCGGGAAAGAGAATGACGGATCTGCTGCAATAATTTTTCCAGCAGTCAGATTTCTGCAGTTGCAAACCTGATTGCACAACATCTGATGCTCGGCATCTGCTTTGAGAGCCCGCTCTGCAGTAAAGTAGATAAAATCATCGAAACCAGGAATTGTTACCACTGGCTGAGCAACCCCGAGTACAGTTCCAATATTTCCTATTCCCTCCAGTTTGGGGAGTTGTTTGTTCAAGGACCACCCGTCATCCGCTATCCACACTTTGTTGGTGACATTCTGCTCAATTGCAGTTTTGATGATGGCTTCGGCGTAAATCTTTGGAGCGAATACAATGATCACATTTAGTTTTTGTTCCTCCATCTGTTTGAAGACAAGTGAGTAATCAGTGTCCTCAGAGAGGGCCTTGGAATAAGCCAGGCAGATGTCAGTGGTTTTAATCCTTTTAATGAACATCTCCAAGCCGTCAACGCCAAAGTCATCGTAGCTATGGAGGAAAGCAACCCAGCGCCAGTCGAAGTGTTGAAGAATCATGACAATCACACCTACAGTGTCCTGATTGGGGTGCACTGTTCGTAGAAAAGACGGGTATTTGCGTTTTTCGGAAAAGACTGAAGCAGAGCCTCCGTAACTGACCTATTGAGATACATAATCAATTTTAGTGTAAAATTGGTGTACATTAAAAAGTAATAAATAAGTGAAAGGTATGCAAGGATATTTACCACAGGAATGCGATCCACCATGAAAAACGGTGTAACAGTCTTGGCTTGTGTGCTTGTGAAAGGACCAACTAGCGCTATCAGTTTGGACGGATTCTTTGACGCCTCATGCCAAGGTTGGATGGAGCCATTGACAGAGATGAGCTTGAAGATATCTGTGAAGCTACGCGTGTCCGAGCAGTGGTCAAACAGCTCATAGCCAAGGGTGACATTAGGCAGCAGAGTGGTGGAGTTATTTATTTCCTCAACCGTGAACCTCATCAACTGAAACCTTCGGTAATTTGGAAGAAGGAAAATCTCCCTGCGGGAAAGGAAACGATGAACTGAGGGAGGCGCAACAGATGTGCATTTCTTCATCGGTGATATTGTCTTTAAAAGTGCTCTCTTCTCTAAAGAGACAGACTTTGTTAATTAATTGATCCTACTCACCTGGAACAGACGATGGATTCAGGTTTTTTCTGAGAAGGAGGTGAACTGATATAATGGATGTCAAAAAGTCCACCAAGTAAATAATCTCCCTCCAGTTGAAACTCCGAGTGTCTCAGTGTGGATTTTGTGATGCCTTGGAGAAAAAGTCCCATCAGACACACGGCGGCAATAAGATATGTCATGTTCACAATTAATGTTTGCCAGTCTGACTTGAACTGTCAATGGATTTGTTAGATGCTAGTGATGCTGAACCCTATTCATTTCCATGCTTGTGGTAACAGAATTCATACTGAGAAATGGTTGAAGGGGAATTCACAAATTAGCATGCAAAAGCATTGAAATTACTCCTGTGTTTTCACAGTAAAACAGGGTTTGAAGTTTAAAACCTCTACAAAAAAATCAGATCTCACTCTTTTCCATGTTTCCTCTTTTAGCTTATATAGGAAAATTACAATTTAATTCATAGTTGAGAACATTTTCAAACTGCAATTCTCAGTCAGTACAGTAACATTACAGCACAGAATACAGATGGCGAAGATAAAAAATAACATATTTTCCCCTTTCATCTTAGAGTTTCAGTTCCTTCAAAACAGAAACATTTTATACACACTTCATTCTGCTGCTTTTACAACCATGAAGTTACACATGCTAGAATGACTTACTGTGTTGTACAAAAGCTCTCCTGGTCCTTCCACTTATTTCATTTAAGATTTTCCCTGACTGACTTTTTAACATTGTCTTTGAGGTTGTAACATGGTAAAATAAGTAAGGGTTCAGGAAGCAATAATACTTTTGCAAATAAGTCCTCATCTTTCAAATGATAAGGTTTTATGCAACCATGTTGCATATAATAAACTCTTATCTTTATATTTAGATGCACATTTAAATTTGCCCACCAGCCCCCCACTACGTCACACACTTCATCAAAGAATGAACTATTTCAAATCTGGTCAAATGTAGGTTTATGTGATTTATTTTCTTTTGTTCTCATTAACAAACAAACAAACAAACAAAAAAGGAAAGAAAGAAAGAAAGAAGCAAAGAAAGAAACAAACAAACAGACAGACAGACAGACAGAGAGACAGACGGACGGACAGACAGACAGTATCACTAATGATAATTAACCACATTATCATTAGTACCATAAGAAATCGATGTAGTTACAAAAATTGCAGAATGACAACCTTTACATAGAGGGAAATTCTGTAGATTGAAATGAAAACAAAAATACAAGAAAATTAAGAATTTGAAAAAATCTGGATATTTATTTCTTTATTTCTTGGAACAAACATTTCTAAACAACAAGATGTTTAGCTTACATTAAAAAATTCTCTTTAAAGAGAAAAGGTTTAACCATGATTTTACATCAGGATGTTAAAATGTGACTAAATCGCTTGAGATTTTGTTTTACAAAGAGATGATGAAGAAAATAAAACAAACAATTTCTATATTAATTACACAAATACAGTGGAGCATGTAAAATACAACACAGTTGTCTAATTAGATGTCAGAGCTGGTTATTTTCAAACATGCTAAAGACATTGTAGCTATATACTAAACAGTTAGTTTTCCTTATTTTTTGTTTCTGTACCCAATATTTTTTTAATATTTGAAACTGATAAACAGGTTCTTTAAATGTTATTTTAAATAATGTCATTTTCTTTGGGTCAATTGGCTTATATCCATCTATCACAAACACTCAAAATTAGGTGTTCAAATTCAAAATTGACTTTGAAAGTTGTTGTTTTGTGCCATCTGCTGGAGATTTAGTGTAAACACAGGTGAAGGCTGAAATCAGGAGTCAAAATAATAGCATACCAGTAAAAATAACGTCAATATTCTAACAAAAAAACAAACTTTTTAATCATTCATTGACAAATCTTTACAAAATGGGCTTAGCAGCTACTGTTTTAGTTTTAAAGGAGCGCAGTTTGGTTCAAAACTATATATTCTCCTCAGCCTTTTTCCCATTTATATTACAAACAACATTAGTGTGATCTATTGTGATTTTTTTGTGATTGTTTACCATGAAAATAGCAGCAGGAGAATACATTCTGTAACTGTGTGATTCATTAAAACGCCTCTGCAGAACTCGATAACATATTAGTGATAGACGCTCAATCACTAATTAAGCTGAGTTGGAGGAGAGATTCATGCAGAACCTATATCTAAAAGTGCCATCTCATTCTCAGCAGTCTTACTTTCTGACTATGTCAAGAATTAGAGAAAAAAACTTCCCCTAGTTTATCTGCAGTGGACATTAACTAGCAGATTGTTTTGGTGTAACTCTGAATGACACCCAGGAAGTACTGCTGTGTGTTTTTGTGAGGCTGCAGAACAATGATGTAGCATTTTGGGAGAAAATACCACAACAAAAATGAGAAGAGACTTGATAGCACTGCCGTGTGGATGTGCTTGCCTTGGTAGAGTATGTAACCTGTGGCAAAGATGACCCAGGTGAGAATCAGTAGAAGTAGACAGAAGGTTATGGCTTTAGCCTCGTTGTGATTCTTTGGAAAATCTTTGCCCATATAGGGGAAAATAAAGCAAAGGGACCACAGAGAGAGAGGTACTACCATAGATAGTGTGGTGACTGCAATATTAATGTCACAGCCCAGAATGATCATGTCCTGATAGGTGAAAGTGTCGTGGTTGGGAAGAGGAGCACCAAAACAGTAACTACTAATAAAAAAGATAACCTCCATGACAAAAGCCCCAGCGATGCCCGTCCTCTGTCTATGAGATTTCATCCACCAGTTCTGAAGTTTGGGGATCTTTGCAGCTATTTTGAAAATGCAGACAATCTGAAACTGTGTAGAACAAGAGAAAGGGGAAGTATCTTAAGATAAAGGAAGCAGTGGTTGGCTTTCCAAAGTAAAAGAACACACCGAGGCTGCAAAGCATCAGGCAGCCTAAAATTAAGAAGCACATGGGTCCTCCAGCAGATCTCACAACAGATGTGTTGTAGTTGACAGAGAAGAGCAAAGCAACTGCCACAGTGAGGCCCATCAAGACACAGGCCCCGCTTATGATGACGATGCTCCACTGTCTGTGAACAGGACGTACTGCTCCAGCCGCGGGCTACGCGACGTGCTGCCCGGCTCGGACCGCTCTGTCTCCTCACAGCTGATTCAGTTGTAGGGATCCTCTGTTTTACAAGACGTGAAAACAGCATGTGATTAAATTCACTGAGAAAAATGAAGAGAAAAGTAGGAAAGTTTCATTTAGTTTTTTGAACAGGATGCAGGTTCCCTATTTTTTGCTGCACTAAAAATATTTAGGCAGTCCTCAGAGCTCCAGGGAGGATCTGTATTTAGCCTTGAAACATTGTGAAATGCCTGAAATTTGGTTTTATTACTTTCCAGCTTTAGATGAATATCTAAGCTGGAAAGCAGTCCTCAGAGCTCCAGGGAGGATCTGTATTTAGCCTTGAAACATTGTGAAATGCCTGAAATTTGGTTTTATTACTTTCCAGCTTTAGATGAATATCTAAAAGAAAAGAAAAACTTTAAAAATGGATTTTGTTCAATTTCCCAGACTTTTAAGTTCTTCTGAAAACCAAACCAAAACATTGGTTTAAAAATGCAGTAGATTTATGTCTAAAACAGCTTTAGATTCCATTTGCTACATCCCAACTTTATTTTAATATTCTGTGCATCAGTACTAAGGGCTCTGACTTACTGAATGCACACTCAATGAAAATACAAACATTTCAGGTCAAAATTCCAGTTAAATGTTTTAAATTAGTACATTTTCTATTTCATTTGTGCTATGTAGACAGATTTAGGAAAACATCCAGTGTACAGTGACTTCCTCAACTGGTCCAAAACCTACAGTGGGTAGCAGAACACAGAAATTGTTGATCCACGGTTAAAAAAAAATTTTAGTAAAAATTGCCTTAGATTTGAGAAAGCAGTGCAAAAAAATCAACACATTGACCTTTTGAATGCAAAGCGCTATTCAATCAGAACAATTATTCCAAGTATGCTTTTGTACGTATGGTAAACCATGCAGACGTCTCTTTTAAAATAAAACCAAATAAAACTTAAATTAATAAATTGAACCTTTCTTATTGGCTTACTTCCATACTATATATGGCTGGAATTCAATGTCATGGTTGCATTTATTAGCTCCACACTGCAGGACATTGTGCAAAGTGTGAGCAATGGCAAACAAAGCAGAGTAAACAAGAAATGAAAAGGATGGGTCCATTTATGTCCTCTGCAGTTGCAGTACTGATTACAAAACTTCTGTTCTTTGGCCATCTGGCATTTAGTTGAGTAAATGAAATTATCAAAACCAGGAATTGGCAACACCAACTGAGCCACCCCAACTACAGTTCCAATGTTTTCAATCCCTTCCAACCCGAAGAGCCTTTTGTTCAAAGACCAAGTGTCCCCTGCTGTCCACACCTTGTTACTGACATTCAGTCGTACTGCTGCCTCAACGAGAGCATCGGCATCCAAACTGGTGGAGAAAACAATGGAGGTGTTTAAATTCAGCTCATCCAGTTGTTTGAACATTTGAACGTGCTCCGTATTTTCATCGAGGCCCTTGGCGCAAGTTGGAAGTCACTGTCAAAAAGGTCATCCTGTTTTAAATTTTTTAAATCAGAACCCTGGTTTAGTATAATTTAGATAACTTTAATATCTCAACTGAACATCCAAGACTTGTCACTTAAAATATTGGGCATGTGTGTTGTGGAAAAAAACAACAAAAACAATACTTTATTACAACTTGCTGGAATACAAAAGCAATTGAATATTGGACACATATGTTTAAGTTTTTTTTTTTAAACTAACAAACTTGTAACATATTTGTGAACATGCAAAAGTTTCAGCAGTATCACAAAATGTTTAAATTCAGGATGAATTTCACATAAGAATCAGATGTGAATGAGAACAATAAAACTGCTGATCAAAGTCCGTAAGTGGTTGAAGGCAAATGAACTCGAATGATTTGACTAGGTCGTCCAGGTGTCTTTAGCTTATGGTAAAATGCTACATCCTCTTACAAATGAGCTTTGCTTGACTTCATCTTTGGCCACACAGATCATTTGCAAGACCTCTGTGGGAGGCAGTGGTAGTTTGCAAAAAAACAGGAGCAGGAGTCTATTAAAGTTTGAATTTGCATCATCCTGTTTGTTAAAAGAATGTAAAGAGACAGGTTAAAGGGTGATTTATGGGCTTTGACAAAAGTTGTAAAAGGAGGACAACGAGCGTTAAATACTTTAGACTCTTTTGGAGCTAAAAATACCTGAGGTCACATGTTTATACTAATAACTAGAATTGATCTTTTTTCTAATTATGGCAAAATCAGATGAGTTTAATTTTTTTCTTTTTTAAATAATGTTGCCTTTAGAATAAATAAGCTCACTGCTATGTCAGTGTTTTATTAATCAAAAAATATGATCTTTAGTCTTTAATGTCAAGCTACACATCGTGCCATTATATCACACAGTCCAGTAACTATGTGACCTTCCGCTGTCATAAAAATGCTGTACATATTTTAAACGTAGCTTAAAAGAAACTTTGAACGTCTCTGTAATTTTGACACCTTGAAATTGGGCCTCTGTCTCTTTAACAAACTCTTATTATTTTCAACATCCCAACCTTTAGCATTTACAACCATTCTTGTGAGCTTTGACTGATAAGTAGTGTGAATGGTAAGTTGAGCAAATACACATTTCCACCAAGTTTTCACCAATTACTGCAGCCGCTAGTCTATGGGAGCTCAGTGGGTGAGTCATGGAGGGCTGCTCCGTGAGGCTGGGTAGAAATATTCACCACATTGTGGAAACAAGCTTTTAGGCACCCTCAATGATTGCCAGGGTAGAATCAAGGATTCTTCTAACATGCATGAAATAATCAACACAACACTCCAGGTGAGTTTCTGATGATGGAATAACATTATAAAATGATATAAAGCTTTAAGGATGTCAATTTTGGATAATATCCCCCCTAAATGTGTAGTAAGTTGCTAACAGAGTTTAAAAAAGATTTTCTTTTCAAGAAGGAAGTGCCCACATATTGTTGGTGATGCTTAGCATTGGTAATGATTGATGATTGTGGCTGAGATAACAAAATGTATATACATGTAAAACTACAACAACATACTTCTGATTACCCTCTTCAGATCATAAACATGGCAAATCCATCAGTCCGTTGTCAAAACTTGCTGAGTTATTGTGGTTGTTTACCAATTCCTTTGCTTGTGCATAAACTAAAAGAAGTGTGCCAAGATCTCAGCTATGCAGTTCTCCTGAATTTATTTTAAGAATGGATTGTTTTTCTTGGTTAATCATTTGAAAAGTATGATCTGCTTTTTCTTTGTGAAGTCATTTGACCTACTGAGTAAAAAAACAAAAAAGCAGCTTCCAGAGGATAGTGAGGAAGAGAATATTTTAATTGTAAGTACTTCTTAGTCTGTGATTTATAACATTGTTCAAAACAGAGGTAACATTTTGCCTTCTGTTAGCGAAACATGAAAAATTACATAACCAACAAAACGAATCTATTATATATTTTATTAAATCATGTTTACAGGGTTTAAACATTGGAACAACACACAGATTATTAGTACATTTGGTTCACTACAGAGTGTTCTGAGATTTTTACAAACCGGCACATTTTAAAGATTTATATATAGACATTTTAAGAGCAGAGAGGTGAAAAAATACAAATGTAAGATCAAGAATCTAATGAATACTATAATTATCACATAGGTATCTATTGGTATATATTTAAATATGTAAAACAAAATAAAAGTCAGCAAATGAAATATTAATCATCTGGAACAATTCTTCAAATACATCTGAAGACCGGCTTTACGTTTTTCAATCGTCTCACCCACTTATCTAAAATGTTTGCTAAAAGAGGATTATAACAGTATCAGGTCACAAGGAATTTCTGCAAATCAATCATCAGCTACTGTCTAAAGCAGAACACACTAGTCACCTACTGGCTAACTGTTTTCGTATAGTTCTGGATGAGACCCTGGAAGTGCTGTTGAGTGTTTTTCTGAGGTTGAAAAATAATAATGTAGCATTTTGGAAAAAAATACCATAACAGAAACGAGTAGAGACTTGACAGCACTGCCAGGGCGGTAAACGTGTGAATGTGCTTTCCATGGTAAAGCATGGTCGTAGTGGTGAGGACAATCCAGGTGAGGATCAGCAGCAGCAGGCAGAAGGTTATGGCTTTGGCTTCATTGTAATTCTTTGGCAGGTCTTTTCCCATGTAGGAGAAAATGAAGCAAAGGGAGCAAAGAGAGGCGAGTAAAGAAACAGAACCAGATATCGCTTTGAGGTTAAGGTCACAACTGAGTATTATTAGTTCTGTGTAGGAAAACATATCGCTGTAAGGCTTTGGGGGGGCAACAGAATAGCCAATGAGAAGCAAGACAGCTTGTGTGACAAAGGCCACACTGATGACCAACCACTGTCCGTGGTATTTTATCCACCAGTTGAGGAGTTTGGGGAATTTAGCTGCGATTTTGAAAATGCAAATGATCTGAAAAGAGCGCACGACGAAACATGCCAGGCAAACGGTGAAGAACATCAGAAACGGCAAAAACCTTAACACACAAGATGGGATCGTGGGTTTGTCGAAGTAAAAGAACACGCTGAAACTGCACAGAGTGAGGCAGCCTAAAATCAGGAAGCACATTGGTCCTCCAGCAGATTTGACAACAGGCGTGTTGTAGTTGAAGGCGAAGAGAGCAGACATGGCAACCGTGAGGCCCACGAAGGTGGAGGCTCCGAACATGATCACTATGGCGCCGCTGTCTGTGAACGGTATGAACTCCACCAGGCGCAGATGGCACAGTGTGCTTCCCGGGTCAGACCACTCCGTCTTCTTACAGCTGATGCAGCTGTAGGGATCCTCTGAAGTACACAAAATAAAATCACATGGTTAACAGGGTTGAGGAATAACTATAAATATACATTTGCAGTTTAAATATAGACATATTTTTTTCAATGCTGTTAAAAAAATCCTTTGTGAATATCAAAGAGAATTCAAATTGAAAAATCCTACTGGAGTTTATCTTACCTCACATCTGTTGTTTTATAAAAGTATCAAGTAGGAACTTCTACCTGTAGTGTTGATGTAAGTCCCATCTGGGCAGATTTTACAGTTGAAACAACATTTATGGATTCCTTCTTGTTCTTTTGAATACCCTTCAGGACATTCTTCAGAACAAAATGACACTGGTTCCTGCGCAAATTAAACAAAGAAAAGGAGTAGGAGGTGGGTTATTTATGTATAGAGTGGAGATGTGAATGGAACAATTTATATATTTTTTCATTATTTCGTTGGATTGAAATGAAAACAGGATACACACTATATTATGGCTTTCCATTTTAGGGTGGTGTTTCATTTTTGTTCACAATATTATTTACATTCCTCTACATCCAGCCAAGTTTAATGCTAGTAGCAGGGCTTCAATTTTTGATTTGAAAAGCCGAGGTTACCTTCCCATCAGAATGCCACTGGATCTTGGTGCTGTTGATGAAGAACTGGAGAAATGGGGGAAACCTGTGAAACCCAACCTCCTCTGCCTCACCACTTTGGTTCCAGTAAACGATTGAATAAAATCCGAACATGGGGTCCCCATTCTCGTCAAACCGAACGCTCTCGTTTAAAAGTACAAAGTTGGATTTCCTCAGTGCTGTTAGAACCTGCAATTGGCAATCAAAGTTTGGATACAGTCACTGCTCTACCTTGGTATTTAAAGTGTAAGATAAATGAGGTGAATTCAAAGTACAACATAGTTTTCATTCTAGGATTTAACAATCAGTAACATCAAGAGATATACCTCTAACAAAAGCAATTTTCTAGAATAAATATGGGCTGGTTTTCCTAAAAAAAAAAATTGCTACAATAAAAGTAGAGAATTGTTATTTTAATATGACAAAACAAGTTCAAGAGGCCTGATCTATTTTCCAAAGTTCAATTTCGTGACATACTGATAAATTATTTTTAGTACATTTTGTTAACATAATTATCCTTGGGGCTAATCTTGCACTGGTAGAAAGTGTGTGTGTTTTGAATAACCTTATTTATCCAAACAAATAAACGTCAACACTTTGTCTCTTCCAAATGACTTCCAAAACCATATAAACTGCCAGATGATAAAAAAAATACTCTTGTATGTTTTCTGCATACTTACCATGTATGGTTGCACTAATATGTCTTTATTACACCTGCTGGACCCACATTGCAAGACATTGTGTAAAGCATGTGCAACGGCATAGACAGCAGAGTAAACAGGGAAGTTGAAGGAAGGGTCTGCGTTGATTACATCTGCAGCGGTTACATTGGGACACTCACAAATCTGATTACAAAATGTTTGCTCATCTTTGTCATCATGCTGAGGCCGTGCTGCGGAGGAATAGATGAAGTCATTGAAACCAGGTATGGCCATTTTTGGCTCAGCTACCCCCAGGACAGTTCCAATATTTCTGATTCCATTTTCTTTGGGGAGCTCCTTGTTTAAGGACCAAGCATCCCCTGCTATCCACACTTTGTTGGTCACGTTTTCCTTTATGGCTCCTTTAATGAGAGCTACAGCAGTCCATTCAGGAGCCCAAACAATGATGATATTCACTCTTTGTGGCTCTAGCTGTCGGAATAAGAGAGGATAATCTGTGTTGTCGTTGAGGCTTTTGGTGTATGCCAAGCAGATCTCAGTGTCCTTTATCATCTTCAAAAACAAGTCCAAGCCGTCTTTTCCATAATCATCATCATTGTAAAGGAATGCAACCCAGCGCCAGTTGAAGTTCTGCAGAATATTATAAACCACTTCAATGACATCTTTATTGGGATGGACGGTTCGCAAGAAGGATGGGAAGTTCTGTTTTCTTGAGAAGACAGAACTAGCAGCCCCGTAACTGACCTGTTTTCCAAAAAAAAGATTTTTTTTCTCAAACGTACATCTCGTCATGGAGTTATGTTTTTTTTTCTTAGTTAAAGTCAATAGTATGAAGACTTACCATAGGAATAAGATCCATCATGAAGAGTGGGGCCACCGACAGAGTCTCTGTGCTTGTATAGGTGCCAACCACTGCAATCACTTTAGAAACGTTGCTGCTCAACTCCTCCCATGGGTAAATTATATTATTTTCAGAGATAAGGTTTAAAATGCCAGGAAAATTCTGTATGTCTGAGCAGTGGTCAAATATTTTATAACCCAGAGTTACATTTGGCAGCAGATCAGTGGAGTTATTGATTTCATCAATGGAAAATCTCATCACCTGAAACCTCCGATAACTTGACAGGATGAATTGTTCGCTGTCAACAAAAGAAGAAAAATCTGAGTAAAATTTCAGAGGGAAGGTTGATTGCATCTAAAATCAGAGCCAAGATTATTAAACCTACCTTGAGCAGGCAATGGTTTCTGGTTTGTAATGAGGATATGCTCCACTGACATGATGAATATCAAAAAGACCTCCGATCAAATAATCCCCGTCCAACTCAAACTCTGAGGCAGTGATTACATCAATCAGGAGAGGCAGAAGACATCCCAGCAGATGAGCAACCGCCTGCTTAGCTTTCATAATTACAGTATGCCTCTTTCAGCATAAAAATATAAGCAACTTTTCCAAGAGTCACTGCTGGGAGCAGAACCACAGTGATCAAAGAGCTGGAGATGAATGAGGTGTCATAAATGCATGGCTGATGGTTAAAGGAGAATTTACATATCAGCATGCAAACATTCTCGAATCCACTCCTGCCATGCGCCCATCATGTAAACAACCACCATGAGACACTAAGTCCACCACCTTTATGGCGAATCAATCCAAATGCAATTTTACATTGTGGTAAAATACACCAAATTTCCTCATGTGTTGTTCTGAGTATCTGCATTTGAATTCATTTAGCCGAGAAGAAATATAAGAAGTAAAATATCAATTCATTCTTATAAAGCCAACTGTCTTAATGACGGCACAAGTAGGTTATAGCAATACAGGAAAAAGAGGCAAGAGTATCATTGGTTAGAGTGTTGATGCTTGTCTTATTGATGCAGGAAGGAAAATAAGTACTGAAGACATCAAACTTTCCTCAGTAATAAGCCTAAAACAAACAAAAACAATAACAATACAACCAAGGCAACATAACACTTTCTCATATTGGCAACTAGTCACATTGCTGTGGGATATCATTCCATTCTTCAGCAAGCATTTATTGATAGCTTGTTGAAGAATGTGAGTTTGGATGGATCAGTCCCTCTGGCACAAACTGGACCTCCAAGATTATTCAGACAGGGTCCGATGAGGTTCTGATCAGGACTGTTATAAGTTCTCCTTTCATAAGTTATGGCTCTCGGGCCTGTGGGACAGTGTTGTCACCTTGAAGGATAGCTCTTGGTCTCACAGGTATGGGATTGCTGCAGGTTGCTGAATCTCATCTCAAAATCTCTCTGCATTCATATTGCCTTCAATGTTGACAACCCCTGTATTTCCAGTCAGGACGATGCTTTAAGAGGAGGTTTCTGCTGAAAACCTCCACCTGATGGTGCTACCCTTTCGATTCAGCAGTCAGCACAATGTTCTCCTTGTCTGCCCCAGATTTAAAATCTATGATTAGACTGTAGATGTCGGAATCTTCCTCATCTTGTGCAAATATGTTTCGACATCAGCATAAATGTAGCAGTGAATGGCACTGATGGCAGGTTTCCAGGCAGCTCAGTGAGAGCCGACTGTGTGCTGGACTGTAAATAGATGTCAGCCGTATTGACCTGCTGAAACGCTGGCATGTTCAATAATTACCTTCAGCAAGAAAATAAATGATGACAGCAATGTATATATTTTTTAAAAGTTTTTATTTGGCGTAAAGGCTTTACGTGGCTGGATGAGCTTGAAAGTTCTCACTTAGCCTCTTTAGGTACTCTGATGTCCTCCCAAAGTCCAAAATTGTGGTAGGCAATTGGCTTAACTAGACTGACTGGATTGACTGGCAACCTGAACAGATGGATGGATGGATGGATGGATGGATGGATGGATGGATGGATGGATGGATGGATGGATGGATGGATGGATGGATGGGTGGATGGATGGGTGGGTGGATGGATGGACAGATTCACAAGTAGAGATGAGATGTCCATGACCTGATGTTGCTGCTGCATGAGGTTCCAAGCAAATTCATACAAATGACTTGATTCATTCAACCAGATAATGTTGGCTTATGGTGAAAAGCTATATCCTCTTTCAAATGAGCTTTGCATGACTAATTCTTTTGCCACACTGATCATTTGAGAGAAGACTATTTCCAACAACTCTATGGATGGCAGTGGGCATCAACAAAGAGCTTCAGCCTCAGCACGGAATCAGGGTCAATCTATTATTGACCCTGTAGGGAAATTCTTACTTGTAGCCAGGTTAAAATGTAAGAAACACAGATAAAAAAAAGCTTATACATGGAAGTTGTATAACTTTAAAGAAATCAAGAAAGGTTATGGATTTTAAGATCAGACAACAGTCTCATTAAAAAGAACAGTGCCATATAAGGTAAATTTAAAAGATGTATTTAAGAAAGTCATTATTCTCTCATAGCTACAAATAGAGATTGTAATTTAATATTTAAAAAACTAATTCACATAATTCTCAACCAGAATTTACAAGAAAAATGATTAATAGAAATTGAAACAAACATAAATCTTAAAGTTTTCTCCTGAGATGACATTGATAAAAAGCCAAAAGCTAAGATATTCTGACATACCCAGTTAACATGGTCCTCATGTCTCCTACATAGAAACACGTTTATAGAGAACTACTAGCTAATTGTTTTGGTATAATTTTGAATCAGACATTGGAAGTACTGTTGTGTGTTTTTGTTGGGATGAAACATAATGATGTAACATTTTGGAAAGAAACACCACACCAGAAAAGAATAAAGACTGGACAGTACTGCCAATGCGTTAAATGATGAGACATATTTCCCCCGGTAAAGTATGCTTGAAGTGGCAAAGATGATCCAGGTGAGGATCAGCAACATCAGGCAGAAGGTTATGGATTTGGCTTCATTGTAATTTTTGGGGAGGTCTTTTGCCATGTAGGAGAAAATAAAGCAAAGGCAGCATAATGACGACAGAAAAATCACAGGGCCAGACATCGATTTTAAATCAATGTCACAACCTAGAATGGTTTTGTCCGAATATAACAATCGATCACTGTAAGGCTTGGAAGGGGTTATGGAATAACTGATTAAAAGTAGAAAAGCCTGTGTGACAAAGGCCACACTGATGACCAACCACTGCCCGTGGTATTTCATCCACCAGCTGAGGAGTTTGGGGAATTTAGCAGCAATTTTGAAAATACAAACAATCTGAAAGGAACGCACAACAAAACCTGCCAGACAAACGGTGAAGAACAACAGAAACGGTAAAAACCTAAAGACACAAGAAGCACTTGTGGGTTTGTCAAAGTAAAAGAACACTCTGACACTACACAGAGTGAGGCAGCCTAAAATCAGGAAGCACATCGCGCCTCCAGCAGATCTGACAACAGGAGTGTGATACTTGATAGCAAAGAGAACAGATATTGCAACTGTGAGGCCCATTAAGGTGCAGGTTCCCATCACGATCACTATGGCACCGTTGTCTGTGAAGGGTACGAACTCCACCAGGCGCAGACGGCACAGTGTGCTTCCTGGGTCAGACCACTCCGTCTCCTTACAGCTGATGCAGTTGTAGAGATCTTCTGTGTTTTTACAACAATGGAAAATATATTTAACTCTGTTAAAGGTTCATGTTAAAGGATGATGAAGAAGAAACATATTCTTAGGAAAATTCAAAACATCACCTTTACACATTTCCCTATTTTCTGTAAAAACATCATTATTTACCTGTAGTGTTGATATAAGTTCCACTTGGGCAGATTGTGCAATTGAAACAGCATTTGTAGATGCCTTTCTTGTGTTTTAGAAAATCCTGCTGGACATTCTTTGGAACAAAATGAGGAAGGAACCTGTAGAAACCAGATGTTTAGATAGACCTTAGAAAAATACTTATTTTTCCACATAATGCAGCCAGGATTTCCAAATGTATTTGTGTTATCAGGTTGACGAGAACTAAGATTTTTTAATGGAATAGCAAACGGGGCCCTCATCTCAATCTCACATTAAATATGTAGCAAGGGTTGTGTGGGAGTTAAAAGACCAACAAACTGGACTTATTTACATTGGTTCTGTCTGAAGGAATTGACCAACAATTTCAGCAAACTCTTGTGAGACGCTCACCAAAAAATACTCAAAAGGTTTAACCAAGTACTGAGGGACTGTATTTAACTTTTAAATTAGAAAATAGGAAAAAAGCATTAAACAATTCTCTGATTCTTCTGAAACTTAATTTTAAAAAGTTACTTTAGATTCCCAACTGACCCAAAATCATTTAATATAAATTAAATTCCAGTGAGAAAAATGTTTAACAGTGTTTTATTCAATGCAACCATGTTGTATAAACTACATTTAGAAGAAGGTAACTTAAGATAATGCAAATATAGAACTATCTATAAAAATGATCTATCAAATGCCCTAAATTATACCTAACATGTTTGTCTCTTACTGATTCATTCTTTGTAAACATTTTAATTCATCTTCACAAGCTTAAAACAGCAGAAAAAAACTCAATGTTGTAAAAATAGTTACCTCTCCATTTCCATGCCACTGGATCTTAGTTCTGTTGATGTGAAAAAATGATTCAAAATTATAAACGCCAACCTTCTCCGTCTCTCCGATCTGATTCCAGTAAAATATCGAATATGATCCAAACTTGGGGTCACCATTCTTGTCAAACTGAATTCTCTTATTTAATAGGGTAAAGTTGGACTTCCTCAGTGCTGCCAGAACCTATCATGGTAAACAAAATGTTGATTTCTTGTTAGCATTGAAGGTGTGGGATTTACACATTTCAGTCACACTAGCAAAATGAATAGTGCTTTAGTTCTTTGTACTTAATAAATGTGAGATTATGGATCCATGTTTAAAAACAGCAGCTGATTTGAATTTCATGACATGTAGCTACAGCAATGGCGCTTACATCTGCAATATACTGCCTTGTAAAAGCATTTACACTTTTCACCTTTTCCCATGTCACATACAGTGAGAAGTAGGTTGCACAGAAAAAGAATGAACAAACATCTGCATACTAACCATGTGTGGTTTCACAGATGTTGTTCTGTTACACCTTCCGTCTCTACATTGCAACACAGCATGTAAAGCTTTGGCTACGAAATATATGGCAGCATAAACCGAGAAAGAGAACGATGGATCTGCATTAATGACGTCTTCGGCAGTCAGGTTGTTGTAGTTTGAAATCTGATTGCAAAATCTTCCTTGCTCTGGGTTTTCAGTCTGACACAGGGTTTTTGAAGAGTGGATGAAATCACCAAACCCGGTATTGTGATTACTGGCTCAGCAACTCCAAGCACGGTTCCGATCTTTCTGATTCCTTTTTCCCTTTGCAGCTTTTGGTGTAAAGACCATCCATCCCCTGCTATCCACACTTTGTTGGTGAAATTATGTTTATGGCTCCCTTAATGAGATCTTCAGCCGTCCATTCCAGGGTGAAAGCGATGATTACATTAACCCTCTGTGCCTCTAGTTGCTGGAACATCAGAGAATAATCTGTGTTTTCATCAAGGCTTTTGGTGTAGGCCAGGCAGATCTCCGTATCTTTGATCATATTTTGAAACAAGTCCAATCCATCCTTTCCATAGTCACCATCAGTGTACAGGAATGAAACCCAGCGCCAGTTGAATTTTTGCAAAATGTAAAAGAAAACTTCTATGATGCGATTATTGGGGTGGACTGTTCGCAAAAAAGAAGGAAAATATGTTTTTTCCGATAAGACAGAACTAGCAGCGGCATAGGTGACCTGTCAAAGAAAAAATAATTCACACATGGATTATTTTTCGAGACGACCTTCTAGTATTATTATATGACATGAAATGCAATAGAAAATCTATCGACCGGCCTATCTCAGTCATTGGTTTACCATAGGAATCAGATTGGTCATGAAGAGCGGCGCCACAGTCAGTGTTTCTGTGCTTGTATAAGTTCCGACTACTGCGATCACTTTAGAGACGTTCACGTTTGACCAGTCCCAAGGCCGGACGATGTCGTCAGCAGAGATGAGTTTAAAAATGCCTGGAAAATTCTTCGTGTCGGAGCAGTGGTCAAACATTTCATAGCCAAGAGTTACACCTGGCAGCAGGTTGGTGGAGTTATTGATTTGCTCGGTGGAGAATCTCATGATCTGGAGTCTTCGATAACTTGTTAGAATAAATGGGTGGCTGTGGACAGAAGCAGGAATGACAGTGTAAATCACAAATTGTCTTCCAGGTGTTTTAGTCCACAGTGAGTCAGCCATGTCCCCCTAGCAGAGCTTGAAAAGTTTATTGTTATAGCTTTTGTTTTTGTAATTTTCCTATAAAATTTAAGGTTTTTTTATTATCTTAACTGACCTAAAGCTGAAAATGTTTAGTCTGATGTAATCAAGGATAAAATGTTTATATACTACCTATTTCTGCTATATGGTTTCAACTGTATATGAAATAGCTTCCCAGAAATTGCCACTGATGATAAACAGAAGAAGAAAAATTAGTGTAAAATGTCTTGTGAGTAAATAATTAGAAATTCAAACTTCCTGAAAATAATTAGATAATACAGTCAATTTTTGGCTCTTTCATCAACACGTATTTACATTTGGAATGACAACTTGTTATTGCATTAATTTATTAAATAAAAACTTGTTGAAATGCTATAAATTTCAGGGTAATATATTTACATGATGCTATCTAGTACGTTATCAAAAATGATATGATGCAAAGGCATTAAGCAAGTTTAGAAAACTCACCTTGAGCAGGTGATAGTTTCTGGTCTGTCGCGATTCAGAGCTTTTCTGGCAAGATGAATATCAAAAAGTCCCCCAATCAAATAATCTCCATCCAACCTAAACTCTGAACTCGTAACAGCCTCGTTTAAGTGATGCAAAAATCCACCCAGTAGACACAAAATGGCAAGAACCCGTTTGGTACACATCATTAGTTTATACCAAACGTAATGTGAACTCACACTGACTTTCCCTCTGGCTTTACTAAGAGCCACTGATGGTGGTGGAGATGTTTTGATCATTTGTAGTAACTGGACATGAATGATCTGGAATACATGCACATCTAATGACACGAGGGCAATTTACAAATCAGTATGCAAAAATAATATAATCAGTTTGGGCCATGCTATTGTTATGTAAGCAACCAATGGGTCGCATGAGGTTGAATTATCTCAGATCAGTCTTCTGTTTAAAATAGTTTTGGATTTATTGGAAAGGACAATTTATTTTCCTTATTATAGCATATGAGCTGATTTAGTGCTTAGATGGTCACTATATCTGAGTCTTATTCCTTAATAAAGTCTTTGATAGAACAATATCAGCCATTAAATATGTGTCCATTAAATGTGTATCTGCCAAAGTACCTGTTATTCATTTGTGTTTTTCCTCTAAAGAAATTTATTGACAACTATGTTTCCATTTAGCATTTTGTGCTATTTTTCTCCCTCACATCTCATTTAGGTCAGTTTTAACCCACACAGTTGCAAAAAATACTGTTACTAAGCTGGAGATGAACATGTCATATAAACATGACTGTCACATTTGATAATTTACAAATAAGCATGTAAAATATCTACATCTGCCAAATACTTGCTCAATAAACAACACATTGTCTGTGCACAGACAATGTGTTGTTAAATTAAATATAAATTATTTTGACAACTCAACCCTTCATCTACCTCAGATTGTGTCCACCATAGTTTGCTGACCCTCTTTAACCGTATTAGTATAATTACTAATCAACTAATCTCAATAAGTGACTAGTTTTAAAATAACAAAAACTCTGATTCAATTTTAGACTGACAAGAAAATGAGAATTAAAAATACACTCATAAATGTATGTATCCTTATCAATTGCTATTTTTAATGGTCAATTGAATATGAGACTCATTTTCTACATTCACATGAAACCCATGAAATAATTGAATCCCTTTAATGGACAGAAGTTTATGAAGCAACCTTTTTAAAACGTGACAAGCAACCAAGACGAAGAAACAGATAAATGACAAAACATTTGGTTGTATGAAATTTATTTATTGTAATGGAAAAGTAGCACATGTATAAATCTATAAATGTATCCAAGCTTTAAATGTAAGTGACTGAATATCATGCAGAATTAATTAATTGTTATAAACACTCATGTTTTAAAAGTTACAAGTTTCAGATGTTTAACATTGCTAAACGTTGTATTTACACGTCTAACTACAAAAGATCTCATTGTATATTCCCAGGAAGCAATAAAACATGCACCTCTGTTACCTCATACAGAGCTATTTCCTTTCTTTACCACTGTAAGTTAAGATACTCAAAAAAGAAGCATTCTTTGAACACATTATTTTTGCTGTAACGGAAAAAAAGTTAGAGCAAGGCAAAATGTACAACACTTTGTTACCATGTGGTAATTAAAAAGTTCAAACCAGAAAGAGAGTTTTCAGAAGTCTCGGAGATGATCAAGAGACTATTGGTTAACGATATTTGTGTAACTCTGAATGAGACTTTGGAAGTACTGCTGGGTGTTTTTTTGAGGTTGAAAAATGATGATGAAACATTTTGGCAGGAAATACCAGGAGAGAAAAGAGTAGAGAGTAGATAGGACTACTATTCCATAAATAAAGTGGATGTACTTTCCAGGGTACAACACGTAGACAGTGGCATATATGATCCAGATGATTATCAGCAGCAGGAGGCAGAAAGTTATGGATTTAGCCTCATTGTAATTTTTTGGCAAGTCTTTTCCAGTGTAGGAAAAACAAAAAGAAAGAATGATCAGTAACACAATTAAAACCAGAGAACCAAGTATATCTTTTAAATTGCTATAACAGTAATGGATGATTATGTCTGGATGTCCCTGTGTGTCAGTTTTAGGATGTGGGGTGGAAACAGACAAACCAACGATAAGTAAGACTGCCTGAGAGATACAGGCCACACAGATGACCAACCACTGTCCTTTGTATTTCAACCACCAATTGAGGATGTTAGGGAACCTGGCAGCTATTTTGAAAATGCAAATGATCTGGAAAGAGCGCACGGCAAAACAAGCCAAACAAACTGTGAAGAAAAATATTATTGGTAAAACCCTCAAGATACAAGAAGCTGTTGTTGGTTTACCAAAGGCAAAGAACACACTAAGACTGGACAGGGCAAGACAGCCTAAAATCAAGAAGCACATCGGTCCTCCGGCAGACTTGACAATGGGAGTCTTGTAATTAATAAAGAAGAGGACAGATACGGCTGCCGTGAGGCCCATGAAGATCAAAGCTCCAAGCATGACAACCACAGCGCCACCATGCGAGAAAGGCATGTAGTTCTCCTGCCGCCCATAGCATGAAGTACTTCCTGCTTCAGACCAGTCTGAGTCGTTACATTTGTGGCAGGTGTAAGGATCTGCTGTTGGAACGATACAGTACAGACAGTCAGCCAGGAAGGGTTCAATTAACTGAGACATCATACTATAGTCTTAATTTGTTTGGTCAAAAATATACCTTTTATATAAATATACATAAATAAACCTTTGGTCAGTTTATTCAAAATTTTAAGAAAATAAAGGTTGAATATTATTTGTTGTGTTGTGTAATACTACTCCATGCCACTAGGTGGAGCCGCTGGCAGGTGTGAGTGAGAAACGAGAGAAAGAGA
>CAEGAF010163146.1:2500-11466 GCA_903067075.1 Micropoecilia bifurca | reverse complement strand
CCTTTTTAACCTGAACATCTGAAGGAATCACTCTAAGCCTGATGACCTGGTGAAGCAAGCAGTGAGGGAACAAGGTGACAGTTGATGTTACGATACTTGAGGATGGATATCAATTTATTTCTAGGAAAGAAAATATTGCTATATATCGCAATATTGATATTAACAGCCCTACTTCTTTCTGTGAAGAAATGTGTGGAAAACCTGGAGAAATGTTCCTGTTATTGATGTGAAGCAGTTATTAGTAAAACAATAAGTGTTTTACGTTGAATCTGTGCCTTGTGCCTCCAGTTCAACAACATGCTGCTGTACTGCGTGCCCAAGTTCAGCCTGGGCGGAACCAAATACACGGTGCGGACCCGGATCGGGATCGACGGCATGAAGGTTCGGGAAACGAGCAACGAGGATCATCCTCACACCTTCCAGGTGTCGGGCAAAGAACGGACACTGGAGCTGCAGGCCAGGTGAGCCAAACGGTTCAGATCCTCACAACGGAAATATTAGTCTGGAAACGCATCACTATATAGATGAATTTATTTCTGTGGAAAGTATTTCCCGCCTGCAGTTAATGAAAAGGTGACATTTTAAATTAGAGCATCAGACCAACGAGGAAAAACCTTTTCTAGTACAATGTGGGTTTAATGAAATGGATGTTTAAAGGTTGTTACTTTTACTCATTTTTAGAGATGCCATGAGATTCTCATGGTACCTTTTAGCAAAAACACCTCCTGGTATTTACGTAATAATAACGATAATTAATGCAAATTGTGAAAATGTACAAAGTTAACATTTATTCCCACTGCTGCTAAAATTATTATTTAATGTTATGTTAACTTTAAAACATAAAATTTGGTCATTCTAAGTGCTTTTTGCTCAGAATATTGTAGAATTTGTTTTTAAGATTCAATAGTTTATTGTCATTGTCAAAAAAAAGGCAACTAAACTGTGTTTGGAGTACAACAGTCAGCAGCAGCAGATTTCCAAGTAAAGTGCAAAGAAGAAGTAAAAGTGACATACAGAGAATGAAAATATGTTTCTATGTAGAGGGCCAGGAATTTAACTCTGAATACACACATATATTTTATATATCCTTAATTTACTTTGACTTTGCTTAAACATTCTATCCAGGATTTTGTAATTGTAAATTTTATGGTTTAATTTAGAAATGTGTTTTTATTTTATTAAGCTGCTTCCAAAATGTAAATATAGAATAAAACAGATGAGACAAAATAACAAGAAGACAAATTGGACAAACTTTTTAAGAAACTTGAATAGTTTTTAATCACTACTTTAACTTGACACCAAAGCAGTGTAATAGTGGTAAGAAATGCTGCCACCTACAGGCAGGAGTCAGCATCACAGAAGTTCGATCTGTTTGCAATAAACTCACAAGTTAATTACATTTTTTTTATTTCAGTGAAAAACTGTTTGTCTCTTCTGGCTTTTCATCTTTGTCCTTCAAAGTTTCTGTTTTGCTTTTTTAGCTCGTCATATTTGAAAACTGTGAAAATGTTCAAAGTTTTTTGTCAAATATATGCCATAAATTACTGAGTTTTTAATATTAAAATGAATAAAGTCGACATGTAGGAATCGTGTAAATGTTTAAAGTAAAACCAATCTTTGGTTTTCTGTCCCGTTTTCTTCCCCTCAGCTCAGAACAAGACAAGGCAGGATGGATCAAGGTACAGATGCTCCTCATCCTCTCTTTATCTTTCACAACCTTTTAAAAACTCATGTTTGATTTGTTGTTTTATCACTCAGGCTTTTCAGGAGACCATAGGCATCTTCCAGCAGAAGAACGAGTCATTCAAAAACGCGCTGAAGGATGTGGAGGAAGTTTCGGTCAGTTGAAGGTTTTCTCAGCGGACCTGGCGCCGTGTTGCTGTGTTTTTATCTTTGCTTTGTTTTTATTTTTGCTCTGCTTTGCTTTGCAGAAAGCGGAGCTGGGGAAACGGGCTCCGCGCTGGATCCGTGACAACGAAGTGACGATGTGCATGAAGTGCAGGGAGCCTTTCAACGCCATCACACGGCGGCGGCATCACTGCAGAGCCTGCGGATACGTAAGCTCAGCTGTTAAAGGGGAAACGTTTAGTTAAAACAGCTAATATTTCCTGATTATCTGGTGTCAGAGATCGACTGGTGATAAACGTCACAGTTTCACTTCCAGTTAGCGCCAAGCGCTATTTTTAACAGAGGCTCTGTTGTTCTTGCCGCTGATCGTCCAGATGAGATGAAAAAGTTTTCATTTAAATGTGGCTCAAAGTTAAATGAAGTGTTTAGATTCTGGCTTACAGGCCATTAAAAACCACAAATTCTGTTTTAAGGACATTTAAGGCAGAAATGTGGTCCTAATAAACGGTTCTGGACAGTTTCTGCTTCCTGCAGCAGTGCAGCTGATTCCTAAATGAATAATTTCTTTTCATTTTAGTAAAAATAAATTATTAGTTGAGTATACACAGTCGTGTATAAAATAAAAACATTAACGCTTCCCTCCTCCTGCTGTTTTCTTCTTCTAAATTAAAAAAGTCTAAATTTTAACAAAGAATAACAAAAGTTTTAGACTCATCCTGTCCTTGAATTACCTTCAGATTCTGAATCAAACTGCTGATTAAATGGATACATGATGTCATAAATAACCAGTTCGGGACAGTCAGCTGTAATGATTAGAGCTGTTCTGAGATCTGCTCTGTTCCTCCAGGTGGTTTGCTGGAAATGCTCAGACAACAAGGTCCACCTCGAATACGACAACTACAAGATGAACAAAGTCTGCAAGGATTGTTACTGCATCCTGACCGGGGCCACCGGGGTCACCGAGGTCACGGACGGCCGAAGGAAGGGCATCCTGGAGGTGAGGACGGACCCGACCGGTCCTGATGCTGCTGGCTGGGTGGGACGACCTTCAGCTGTTTGGGCTCCTGTGTGCAGATCGAGGCGGCTCAGTTCACAGACAGCAGCATCATGTGTGGCTTCCTGCAGCACTCAGAGAAAGGAGGGAAGCTGTGGCAGCGGGTCTGGTGTGTGATTCCAGAGAAAGAGTGTCTGGTGCTCTACCTCTACGGAGCTCCACAGGTGACAAAAACACAGCAATACGATGTTCATCAACCACAGAATCAACGATAACGTTTGATTTCAGCAACAAGGCCGTTCAAAGTGTTTACAAAATAAATACAAGAGTAAGAAAACAATTGAGAAACCAAACATTACATCAAAATCATCAATAAGTTTCGTTCAATATGGTTAGAAGCAGCTGTGACCCGGTGGGTTCAGTCTGGGTTTAAACTCAGCTTTTCAGTTTCTAGAAGTTTGCTCCAGATCTGTGGTGCATAGAAGCTGAGAGCATCTCCATGTTTGGTGATCTGAGAGGTTCTGGAAGGTCAATACAACAATGGCAGATTTTTAATGTATTTCTTTTTACATCTGATATTTTATGAACAAACTTATTCACCCGTGATTTTATTTAATGGAAACACAATTGCTAAAATTTTGAAATTAGCAAAGTATAGACAAAATTTGTGCACATTTATAAATAAAAAGCAGCTAATATCATAAATAAAGCATTTTATTAAATTATTTTGGTAAAATTTAGCTTTGAAGACGGACATTTTGTTCTCGTCAGCTCAATCAGATGAAGTCGATTATTAGTCAAGCATAAGCAGATTTGCATAAAGCAGCATGTGTTGATACTTGTGGCGTTTCGTGCAGGACGTGAAGGCCCTGTGCACCGTCCCGCTGCTGGGCTACACGGTGGAGGACGCCGACACGCCGGCCAGCTTCCGCCTGTCCCAGTCCAAGTCTGTCCACACCTTCGCTGCTGAGACCGAGGAGCTGAAGCAGCGCTGGCTGAAGGTCATCCGGGCCGCGGTGACCGGAGAGGCGCCGGCGCGGCCCGAAACCAACGGCGGCGAGAACAACGGCGCCGCGCAGGAAGCTGATCCCGACAATCCCTAGGAGGGTCGTCCGCTCACTCAGCCTGCTGCGGGACGTTGCTCCGCCTCCAACCCGCTGCCGGACCGTCCAGGACCCAGAGACGTTCTGTCCTCCTGGACGCAGCAGGACGACGGGATAAGCTGCCGTCTCCAGGGTTTTCTCCTGCTATCTGTGCTGGATTACTAATGATTCTGGTACAATCAACACTAGAGCAGGGAGGCTTCGAGGCGCAACCAGCACAAGAGGGAAATTCAAATTGGGTCTTTCAGGAGGCGTCCGGGACGGGACTCAAACTACGTCTGCTGTAAATGTCTCTGTACAGACGCTTTTTTATATTAAAAACAACAACTTTTTTTCATTTATGTACAGAAATTCAGTCTCAAGCTTTTCTGCAATGAAAAGGTGGAAGATCAAAAATATTCAGTGTTGCCTCTGATTGGAGGAGAACATGATTCTCTCAATCTGCTAAAATGAGACAAAAATAAAAATGATGTGATGCAGATTAAAAGCTATATTTATTACAAATTATTTGAAGCATGATAAATCTGTGCTCTAAATAATTAAACCTTCATCGGTAAAGCAAATGGGATTCTTTTTTGTTAAAATCTTGTCTCATCTTCACGTCAAACATGTAATCACATTGTATTTATTTAAAAATCCAAGTGAAAAAATGTTGAGATAAATATTTCTGCTGGAACCAAAAGGTTTTTTTAATACTACTAAAGTTTAATGAGGTGACTCTTAAAGATAAGAAAGTAAAACATCATCAGGTTGACACTAGACAGGGTCTTTCAGCCAAGATTCTCAATTCAAAAATGTTTCTTGGTGTTAAATTATGGAATAAAAAAATCCATGAGCTATACAGCAAAGATATTTGTTATTGATCTGTTCAGCCATAAGATTGGGGATTTTTTGCATCTGTGCTGCTGCTATGTGTTTAGCATTGAGATGCTATTTTAGGCTAGCATAGCTTCACTGACAGGCTAACTGCTTTTAGCACAATAGTATTTTCCAGCATCCAGTCAGATCAGTTTAGAAGTCGAAATTAACTGAAAGTGGCGACTTTGTTCTCTAGTGCTGTTGTTTTGCGGAAGTTGCTTGTGCGTCAGATTTACTGGCGTACCAGAAACATGTTCCGCTCGGAACATTTGTATGTAAAAAAAAAAGAATTAAAGTGATTAATTAACGTTAAAAATGTTAACGCAACATTATATGTAATCAATCAATTGAAATGAACGCGTTAAAGTCCCGGCTGCGTGTTAAATATAAGTTTGAATACAAAAGTGATGCCAATGCCGTAAACAAACCACATGAAATGCATAACTTTTAACATAATAAGAAAAAAATGTGCTCCCTTACTTTAATGCTGTTTATTTAAAGACTTAACTTTGAAACTAACACCGTAAAATATCAACTCTTAGGACGCCGATGACGTCATTTTTCCTGTTTCTCTCCGATTCAGATTTATTAACTCGAGCTCTGGCTTTCAAGTTTGACCGGATATGACGCAACGTCTACGAAAATGAATATCTCCACGTTATTAATGGCAGGAAATGACAGAAAGTCTTTTAGGGAAATCATCAGATTTATTAAACGTATTTGAAATGTATGTTGCCGTTTGTATGAAAATAGTTATTTAGTGTTTGAACCCTGGTTAGAGGAGAGAAGAGGTTTGTCTTGACGTTTCGGTGTGATGATGCAGAAGCAGCTCAATCAGACATGAAACAAGTGTGCATGTGTTTTTACAGCTGTAATTATTTTTTATTTAAAGTAATTTATAGAGTATGATGGACTGTTGAATGCAGCACAAACTGGTTCCTTTGCAGTCAGCTGAGGAATGACACCAACCGGACTTAGAGGGGAAATGTGCCAGTTTTTAATATCTGAACCGTTTCCCCTCGCAGGATTCAAATAAAGCAAAAACAACTGAGCACAAGTCCTGTGATGAATCTGAATGTAAATCTATTCTTCTGTCTTCATCGCCTTCCCAACCGTTTGAGAATCTACACACTTTACACCCTGAACGAAAACAAACGTGAACATACAGGGAAAATGAAGACCCGCTGGTCTGTGCTGATCTGGTATTTAAATCCCATTTCTGGCTGGTTTAGATGGTCAAGCTGCTTCACACAGTTTTGGTTCCCCGTTTTGCTTCTGCTGTCGGGTTTTCAGTGACTCAACCCAGACCAGGATCTGAGTGAAGTTGCCCCCCCACCTTCAAATCAGACAAAGACGGTCAAATGTTTGTGCCGCTATCATTGTAGATATTAAGAAATGTTTCCAGAGGTCAAGAGGTCAACCAGCCTTTCCCCACTTTCTTCAAGTCAGACAAAATTGGTGTCAACTTTGGCATTGAAGATATGAATGAAATTTTAAAGGTCATTTTGATTTAGTAAAAGTGTTGGGGACAGGGCTGGTTGACCTTTAAACTTTCATTAATATCTTCAAAGTCGAAGCAGCACAAACAAAAGTTTTGCTGCGCAAATATAGTCGAGTTTAGTGATTTCATTTTCCAGGAGAACCAAGTCACAGTAAAAATATATTTTTCTTTTCATGTTCTAGTTTTAAGTGTAATAAAACATTTTACACATTTAGAAAAGATTTATTTTCAGAAAAGAAAAACATTGACAAACCAGAAGAATATCAAAATTCTTAGTCAGTAGAAATATAGCTGCGTTCTTCAAACAAACAATCGTCGACATTATTAGGATGGTGACAAAGCGACGCCGATATCGGGCCGGTCTTCTGCGGCGGATCGCTCAGCTCTTGGGCTGCTGCAGCAAACCGCGGATCCTGCGGACCAACGCCTGGATGAAGGTGTAGCGGGAGCGAACCTGGCTGTATTGACCTTCGACCTCCAGCAGCTTCCTCTGCAGAGCCTCGCCGAAGCCTGCAGCCATGTCGCCTTTCAGCTGCAGCACAGAAAAAACCGGAACATGTCGTTGTTTATCGTTTATTATGATACATTTAGAAGAATGTTTATACTTTGTTGTTACAATAAATTCTAAAAAATGTTCTAAACCCCCAAAACTGCAGTTCTGGTCCGAAATGATAGTTTTGGCATTTTCTCCAGTTTGTTCCACAATAAATACAAATCAATTTGAAACAAAAACTAAAATAAATAAATGTTAAAGCATTTTACAAATGCTAGTATATTTAAAAAGAGTAGCTCTTGTGTTTGTGGGGTGATAATTGCTGTGACACAGTCGCCTATAAAAAGACCTAAAAATGATGTAATAAAAAGTTCTTATTTATTGCAATCGTACAACAATATTTTATAATAAAACTTTAAGTACATATCACCATCCTCCATCTTAGATTAGGTAAACTTTATTGTTCTCAAGGGGAAATTTGCTTTGCAGACAGCAAGAAAAATTGCAAACGAATAAATAAATAAAACAGCATTACAATAATAGCAGTATGAAATATCTAGATGTTTCCTACCAGGTCCAGATCTTGCTGGCTGACTCTGGACAGTCCGACTCCACGGCAGCCGCCAGCCTGCAACGCGCCAAGCGAATCTGAAAAACAGACGAGATGCAGAAATCTGAGCGCAAACAGAACAACGAGCCTTTAATAAATCACCAAACAGAAAAACAAGGAGCTGAAACCTTCATTTTTCTAGAACATTTCAAAACCATCAACCAGAATCTAAAAACCAAACATCAGAACAAGGATCATGCTGCCGTCTCACCGTCCGCCAGCCGGGTTCTGAACAAACTGCTCCCAGGCAGCAGGGAGTCTTTTGGGTCGCTGGGAGTGCAGTGCAGCAGGTAGTACTCCAGATGGCGCCACAACACAAACAAGCAGGTCTCAATGACATCTGAGGAAGAGGCGAGTCAAGGCGGTTCTACACCAAAAGATGACAGCTGGTTCTGTATCTGACATCTTCTGATTGGTCTGCATGTCGTCACTTCAGTGTGAAGCCTAAAATCATTACAATCCTCAATTTAAACTGCAGCTGGCTAACAAATGAAAAACTGTCTGAGCTGGTCTTTTAGGCCACGCCCCTCAATGTATCTAGGCCCCGCCCACCTTGGTAGTGGGCGGGGCTAAGCGGTCCTCTGTGAGCAGAAGGATACAGGAGCACAAGGCCAGCAGTTTGGCTCTGTTGTTGATGAACTGGACCAGCCGCCGCCTGGCCAGCTGACTCCTCTGGACCGACGAGATCTTCTCCACGGCGCCGGGACCCGACACCAGGCCCTGGCACAGCTACACACAGCCGCACACACACACTCAGCTACACACAGCCAAAACATCACTTCAAAAAGACAAATGTCTTTTGTAGCATCATAAACGTTCTGGAACATTTCAAGGAGCAAAGTGAGACACTGTGAGAAATCTACAGGTTCCTGCTTTTTTATCACACCAACTCATAACTGAGTTTATCACAAATTTTCAGCAAAAATGAATTAAGCACTTGAAATCCAGTTAAAGTCCAAGACAGACATAGTGAGTAAAAAATGCATAAAAAATAAATAAATTGAGCCATTTAAATTCTCCAATGTGTGTCTTAACTTCCTGCTTAATTCTCATGTAGATTTTGGAAGGTGAAAAAATATTGCAAACATCTATTAACTAGCAACACAAATTGATTTTTCACAAAACAAAAAAAATTCTTCAAACATTTTGCTCATGAATGACCTTCACTTCCCAACCTTTCGTGACTTTAATCACGGCTCATATTGGAGACATTTTCAGTTTTCTATTAATGGCTGAATTTATAACCTTTAGTTCAAAGAATAACTAGAGCATTCTAAGTTAAATTTCCCCTCTGGAATAAATAATATAACTAAGTTGACCAGGTTCTGGCAGAGAACAGGCTGAGGTTCCTGTTTCCGGCCGGATGTGGTCTGAAACCTGGTGACCCGGTGTGAGCTGGTAGCTGCTGACCTCCTTCAGCTCCTCTGGAGGAAGCTGCTCCAGGCTCTGCAGCTTCCCCAGGCTCTGCCTGTGGCTCTGGTGGAACTGGAAGAAATCACCAGCGCTGTTCTTCAGCAGGTACAGAACCAGGCCCAGGCTGGGGACGCGGGAGTGAGCGA
>CAEGAF010163138.1:0-22480 GCA_903067075.1 Micropoecilia bifurca | reverse complement strand
TTATAGTTACACATCGCTTAGCATTTGTTGCTGCGCGTTTGCGCAGTGAAGGAAAGACAAGACCAGCTGGACAGACAGGCTGAGAAATGAGATGCAGGTGATCGGTATCAGTTCAAGAGCCAATGATCGGCCGATCCCGATCATCACCGATTTCACGGAAATCGGCCGATTATGATCGGTGACCGATCGATCGGCACACCTCCAGGCATAACCACTAACAACATTGAGCATAACACCTTCAGTTTGTAACTTCAGGCTCATGAACCTACCTGACACTTATTTCATATCCAGAACATTCCTGATCAACTCTTTTACGGTAATCTCTACATCATTTCTCTTCTTGTCCACACCATAGTAGAACAGCTTGATCCCTGCTCCTAGACTTCTAGCCTTACTGGCTTTCCACCTGGTCTCCTGGACACACAATATGTCCACCTTTCTCCTCTGCATCATGTCAGCCAACTCTTTAACTTTCCCTCTCATAGTTGCAATATTCAAAGTTGCTACTCTCAGTTCTACATTCTTACATTTTCTCTTCTCTCTCTGCCTACGAACATGTCTTCCTCCCCTTCTTCTTTGCTGACCTACATTACTCCAATTTCCACTGTTGCCTTGTTGGTCACCAGCACCAAAGGTAGTCATTCTTAACCCGGGCCTCAACCAATCCGGCATACTCGAGACCATATTCTTGATTCACATGTCATGCATATTAAACTAATTTGTAAAGTATTTGAAGTGACAAACCGTAGTGTTCACTGCAACTTTCTGACCTCCAGAAAGCTCATCAGGCTCAGCAGGTTGAAACCAACATCAAAACAATAACGTGTGTTTGAACTAGTGTTATCAATGAATTAAAAAATGTAATCGGATTAATCACAGTCTGGCGTTAGTGATTAATTGTTTAATCACTAACTTTGTAAGTTTGAAATATAAATATGCACGAAGTTGTGCAAGCCCCTTTTCCGCACTCCAACCAATTAAAATGCAAGCAGTTATGATTTTTTTTTTTTTTTTTTTTTTGGTAGCAGAAAGCAGGTGTAGTCTCCCAGTACTCACCAGCAACTAAGGGAAACTTAATCCTTACTTAATCCAGGTAGTAGCAGACTTGAATAGGAGACTACTGACAGATAAAAATATATTTTATTTTATAGTTTCTGGGTGCCCCATCCCTTCCTGATGCTGTCCTGGACAAATGCACAAGCAAAATAAATATTCTTTTGTGGATAGCGCACCAAAACAGTTTTGTTTCCTGCTACTAAAACATTTTTAAATCACCTAATTGTATTGTTGTTGGTATCTCTTTTAGCAATGATGTTGCATGGCTTCAAGAGCAGTAAGCAGGATTTCACTTTTGGATCATGGAAGGTGACAGCGGCAAAAAACCACATCATGAAATCTAAAGACATTGAACGGTATGTGTCTCTAAACTTTAATGGAATTTTTTCACACTTATTACACTGTGATAACATAGGTCACTTTTTCCTTTTCCTTTGAAGATGGCACCACATGCCCTGGTAAAATAAATATTTTATATATCAACAGTTTTCTCAATTTGAATACATCTAATAGGGCTATAGACAGAAAATGTACTCCAGGTGTTGGCAACACCCCTAGTCACCTACACACAAAACAATCCAATCATAATAATCAAACCTGTCCACAAATTTAGTTATGGATAAAAAACTGAGATATAGTTATGAAACACACTTCCAGAAATATATTAATTACTTTGTGAAAATGTCCTTTTTGATACTGAGAACTTAAAGATGTCTCCTATATAAATTGTCTCTCACTCCATCTCTTCCTTCCTATCTATCTACCTACTGGAACTTTTAAAAGTCCATTCAAAGTGCCAACTTTTGTATGACTTTGTAAATTATGATAATTTAATGCAAAGTTGGCATTTTTAATGGACTTTGAATGCAACTTTTTAGAGTAACTTTGCATTAAGTGTCATTACTTACTGAATGACACTTCATGACAACTGTCAAAAACATTCATAAAGATTTCTTTATGTTCATGATGGATGTTGTCATTTTTATGACAGTGTCATGTCAGTCTTATGCTCACCCCTTCAAATAAAGCGTCACCCAGCATTTATATTTTCACCATTTCCTACATGTTCTACCAGTTTGAGATCAAAGAAGGTTGTAACTTCTATTGTATAACATCTTCCAAATAAAAATGCTGTACAAGACGGATTCTAGCTTGATCACAGGTGTCAAACTCCAGTCATCGAGGGTCACTGCCCTGCAACTTTTAGAGGAGCCTCTCCTGCACCACACCTGAATACAATAATTAGGTCATTAGCAAGGCTCTGGAGAACTTGCTAATGACAAGGAGGAGATAATGAAGCCATTTTATTCCAGTGTTTTGTACTTGTGACACATCTAAAAACTGCAGGACAGCAGAGGACTGGAGTTTGACACCTCTGTTCTAGATGGTTAACATAGCCATGTATATACACACTGACGCACTGATTCCCTTATTTTCTAATGAATATTGCAATGAATGAATTGCATATTGCTGTGTGCCCATCAAAGCTGTGGCTACATCAAAATTTATTAGGAATGAGAAATGTTACTTTTTATTCTTTGCCTGGCCAGATTAGCAGATGAACTGAACATGCCTTCACTCCCAGAGATGTTGTATGGGGATAATGTTCTGCGGATCCAACACGCAGACCATTACGGCATTGAATTTAATGCTATTGATGCTCTCAAGACAGTCAACAACATGGAAGACACTGTGAAGGTGGCCTGTGCTCAAGAATGGCAGGAGAGCAGGTAAGACACACAAACATGCCAACATACACTGAACATAGTCATGTAATTGATTTATGGTAAAAGCAACATCTTATACTGCACATCCAGCTTCTTAAGTACCAAGTGAAATACTCCCTTCTAAAATCTTGGTTCATGGTGTTTTGGGATCAACCAATCAAACCAAAACAAACTAATCTGAACTACCTTTCTACTTTTTTGGCTGGCATTCAGGAAACATGTTTTTACTGTGTACATGAGAATAAAACGTTTAAATTAAACTTGAATTAATAACGAAGTCCAACACTAAAGGGTTAACACTTTAGCAACCTTAAGCTCAATCTACATGAGCTACAATCATACATTCATTCCTTCATTTGTTAAATTTCATAAAATATTACATGAGCTAACAAGAGCTAATGAATACAACTGCTTTAGAATGTCGACTATATCTTCTTTTATACGTTTATTTGGAAAGTAAACAAATGTGTTAGTGAAATCTGGGAGAAGGGAGTAGTTCAATTGGCAAACCTAAAAAGCAATAAATTATAATTGCAGTTTATTAATTTCTATTTGTGAACAAACAGAGCTAAAAATCAAAGATTAAACTCAGCATTAGACTGTAGCTATGGTAACAAAACAATCTTAACTATGAATATTGTTCTTTGAACTTTTACAAAGTAAACTTGCCAGCTCCTTTTAAATCTTACATTTAAATGCTAAACAATTTAAAATATTTTAATTTATTTATGCTGAAACAATTAAATCAAATTTAGCAGTATTAATAATCTCAATAAATAAACACTACATTTATATATTTGTAGCCTGTGTTAAAATGCTATCTAAACCCACAACTACTCTTAATAAATTAAAAAATACAATTAAAGAGTCAGGTGACGCGCTCAACAGGATGGCTGCCTAGGAGCGTACTGCACCTCTCCTCATAACGCTTTTTGCATGTGAATCAGGCAGGGAGCCGAGGAATCCGCGTCAGGTATTAAGTGTTATCTCTAAACGAGAGGTAAGATGGCTAAGTCGACCAGAAACTCAGTCAAACCCAGTGCAGCTGGAGGAGGAACCAAATGTGGTGAGGTTGCTACTGCTAGCCCTGCTAACCTAGCTCAGGGTCAGGCTAACTGGGCCTCGTCCTCTGATACTATGAACAGAGAGCTTGCAGAGGTTACTGGCGAGGTGGTGAAGGAACTTGCTAAGCTTTTCGCTCTTATTGCGGAAAAGTCTGAAAGCCATGACTAGAAACTTGAAGAAACACAAATCACAACTACTGCAACTGAGAGGAGAATTGCTGAGATCTTGTGAGAAATTCTGTACCCCCATGAAAATCTGTTCCCCTGTGAAAATCTGTTCCCCCATGAAAATCTGTTCCCCTGTGTCAGGAGCGTGCATTGCAACCAGAGAGGTGGATCAGACGGATCTGACCATTTCCACGGCGCTTCTGATCGATTTCTCAGTAAAAACTACTCATATAATCATGTCAATGTTGTAACTTTCAGTTTAATCGGCAGATATCAAAATAAAAATACATAAATAAATAAACGAAGTTTTGTGTGGGGGTCTTTTTACGCTGTTTTGTGTTATTTTAAACACAAAGAGAATCAATCTTTTTTTCAGCTTTTGTCTCGTAAGCCTGACAAATAAGTCGGTCAACAAACACAGGTTTCCAACACGTAGTGTGTATTTATAAGTTTTCATTTCTGATAAAGGAGGAGGGAAGTTGGCCGATAGCAGGGCACAAAAATAAAGACTTCCTGAAAATATCAGAGTGTAAACTTTTGGTCAATCCCATTCTAATGTAAAATATGACAGATTACTGGATTAAGGAAATGTCTATAGTATGCTATCACATAATAATTTTTGAGAATTTGGAAACAGTTACTTTTTATTTTCCAAAGTTATGGGGGGAGAAGGAGAGAGAATGGATATTTCAGCTGCCTGAAATAATGTGTTCCCCCTCTATAAAATGGAAACAAATTAATTTACCCGCAAAGTCTTTTACTGTGTTTAATCCTCTCTTGCTTAGCAAGTTTTCTGGGTGAAACCCTGGGTTCTCTTTGCGTTTAAAATAACACAAAACAGCGTAAAAAGACCTCCACACAAGACCTCGTTTATTTATGTATGTATTTTTATTTTGATAGCTGCAGATGAAACTGAAAGTTACAACATTGACATGATTATATGAGTAGTTTTTACTGAGAAATCGATCAGAAGCGGCGTGGAAATGGTCAGATCCATCGGATCCACCGCTCTGGCTGCAATGCATGCTCCCGACACAGGGGAACAGATTTTTATAGGGGAACAGAATTTCTCACAAGACCTGATTGCCGAAATGGAGGACCGTCTATGCTTCCTTGAAGATGCAAGCGAGAAGCAAGAATCAAACCCCATAGCTTCCAGCACCAAAGTGGAAATACTGAGGCAAAAGCTCGATGACATGGAAAACAGAGAGCGCAGGAATAATTTGCGCTTTCTGGGTTTTATAAATCCTGCGACGGAAGCGACTTGGTGGCATTTCTGAAAGCAACTCTACCGATGCTTTTGAACATTAACGTTCCCAAGGACTTGAAATTGAGAGGGCACATAGGCTGGGGCCAGCCTATGCACCGGATTATGGTGTTTCTGGACTATTCCAAGCTTCTCGGCGATAAACGCAGAAAGTTTGATGAATGTAGGAAACTACTCCATGAGAAACACGTCCGCTTCTTCCTAAACTACCCAGCCTTGCCTACTGTGAGAACTTCACGGGGGCGTGAGCGCTTTGAGGACCATAAGAAGGCACTGGCTTACATTCGTTCTATGGAATGACCGGGCGGCAATATGGATCGTGGAAGCCCACTGGGTGAGGCATTGAGGGCAGAAATTATACTTTGGATTTTTATGGATACGCTAACGCAGGAACCGATCTTCTTATTTACTCTCTGGACCTCTTCTGTTTGGACTCATTTGAACGTTACTGATGGGTGAGGGAGGCTACATAAAAAAAATTGTATCTATCTGCTGGGTCTTAAGGCTGGAAAGGATCACTATAATTCTAGGTTCAACCTTACACCTGTTTTTGCACCTTACTCTTTAACTGGTCTTGTTAAAAGTATGTGGCTGTTAGGCTCCCTGTTGTAATTTTATGGGTGCAGTAATTCTGCCTAACCTCGTGGTTTTTTTGGGAGGCAGGGGGCTTCTGTCACCCGCGCCTCTTCGACGGGTTGGGGGATGGGGGAGTTTTGGGGTGGTTTAGGTTAAGTGTGATCACGGACCAGAGTAAGGGTTGGTTATATAAACATAGCTTAGTTAGATATATTTGGACTGTTCTTTGTGTGTGTGGATGGGTGGGGGGTCGTTGGAATTTGTGAATGTTGTTGCCTTGTTCGTTGTTTCTTTTTTTTCTGTTTGTTTTGTCCAGCCCACCGATACCTACAAGGTTACAGTATTGCCTGCTCCGTATGCATTTTAAATATCTCATTCAGTAGTAATAATTTGAGTCTCATGAGCTGGAATGTCAAAGGTATTAATATCATAAAGAGAAGACAGATATTGTCCTTTATTAGAGCTAAGAATTGCCAAATTGTTTATATCATTTGCTGGAATCATACAGACTGGGTGCAGGCTGGGCAGGATTTGTGGGTGCAAGTTGTGGGAGCAGTAAAAGTAGGGGTGTAGCCACTCTTATTGATAGACGTTTGCAATTTAAATGTCTGAAGCAGAGCACAGATAAAGAGGGAAGGATGCTTCTAATGCTATGCGAGATCCAAGGTTACAACATTATTTAGGCAAATGTGTATGCACCAAATGTTGATGACCCTTCTCTTTTCGGACAGTTGGAAAAGAAACTAATTGATCTAGCAAATTACCCCATTATTGTAGCAGGAGCCTTTAATGAGGTGATGGACACAATTTTAGACCGAAGCACTACAATAACACGCATTCCAAAAAACACACACTGCGCTTAAAGGTATGTGCAAAGCTTGTTGCCTTGCGGATGTTTGGCGGTTGCAAAATCCTTCCAGTAGGGATTATACTTTTTACTCTTCCCCACATCGATCTCTTTCAAGAATTGATTTTTTTCTGGTATCTAAGTCATTGATGACAGCGATGGCCTCCATGAGCATTGGGAGCATAATATTGTCAGATTATAGCCCTATTTACCTTTTTATGTTTGCGATTAATATAATGATGAGAACTCCTAGATGGAGGCTAAATTCTAGTCTCTTACTAGAAGAGGCTTTCAAAGACTCTCTTAGATCACAAATCAAGTTTTACATCAATATGAATATTGCCTTGACTCTCTGCTGGAGTGGCTTGGGAGGCGATAAAGGAATATTTAAGAGGTTATATCATCCAGCAGGCTTCATCTAAAAAGAAGGCAACCACTATTAAGCTAGTTAATTTAGAACGACAAATTGAGATTACAGAGTCTAGTTTTAAAAGGGATTCTTTGGTAACCTAGAACAAACGTACAAAGCTAAAGTACGAATATAATACTGTTATGTCAGAAAAAGCTGAATTTAGCCTATTTCGTGCCAGGCAAAAATACTTTGAGGAGGGAGATAAGGCAGGTAGACTATTGGCTAGATACATTAAGCAAAGAAAGGCTATGAGTTCCATCTCAGCTATTAGGAATAGGCCTGGTGAGCTTATTTCAGATCGACATGTAATGAATGCAGTATTTAGTGATTACTACAAGAATTTCTATAGCTCTCTATAGGAATTTCTTTCAGATTTAAATCTTCCAAGAGTAACAGCAGATCAACTTAAGGATCTAGACTGCCCCTTTACTATCGAAGAAATGGTAATGGTGATTAAACATCTACCCTCAAGTAAGGCTCCATGGTTAGACTGCTTCACAGCTGAGATTTATAAAACGTTTCCTCAAGAGCTATCCCCTGTGCTTTTGAATACTTATAAAACCTTTGTCTCTTAAATATGAATCATTTAAGAGACAAAGGTTGCCTCCTATACTTTCAGGAGCGGTTATCACTCTTATCCTGAAAAAAGACATGGAACCTTCAGAATGCAAAAATTATCGATCTATTAACATCATATGATAGTAAAATATTGTCAAAAAATCTTCACTAATTGTTTTGGCCGAGTATTAACCTCATTAATTTATCCGGATCAAGTTGAATTTATATGTTCTCGCACCTCAGCTGACAATATTAGAAGACTAAGAGACATTATGTGGGCAGTTTGGGAAAGTCCGACACCTGTGGTTGCTTTGTCGTTGGATGCAGAAAAGGCATTCGACAGAGTTGAGTGGTAATATCTGTTTCTAACTTTGGAAAGCTTTGGCTTTAGTGAAACCTTTATGGACTGGATTTGGCTTATATATGCCCGGCGAACAGCATTTGTGCTAACAAATGGGGTAATTGGCCAACCATTTGAACTTAAAGAGGGACCAGACAGGGGGACCCCCTGTCTCCTCTACTCTTTGCATTAGCCTTAGAACCGTTAGCGGCTGCTATTCGGAAAGAGGTTAATTTTCCTCGTATTACTGTAGGACATAGTTGTATGCTGATGATATTCTTCTTTTTATGTCAGACCCGGTGAATTCCCTTCCCCCTTTGCTCTCCTTAATTAACGCATTTTCAAATATTTCTGGTTATAAGGTCAATTGGAAAAAGTCGGAAGCCCTCCCACTTTCTGCCTTTTGCCCTAAAAACACATTTCCATCTAGCATGTTTTCTTGGCCTAAGAAGGGTATTAAGTACCTTGGAATAACTTTTCCACCCCAACTGACTGATTTGATTAAGATAAATTCTGAACCATTACTAGAAAAAAATGAGGGTAGATACAAGAGTGTTGGAGTCTACTATATCTTTCCATGTGGGGGAGAGTAAATACTATTAAAATGATCTGTGCTCCCAAATTTAACTACCTGCTACAGGCTCTCCCAGTACATGTCCCTATAATATATTTTAAACAATTTGATAAGATCTGTAACTTGTTCATATGGAATAAGAAAAAGCCCAAGCTGAATATGCGAAAACTACAAAGACCTGTAGACAGAGGGGGTTTGGGTATGCCTGATTTACTTAATTACCAATATGCCTTTTCTCTCAGGCATTTGGCACATTGGTTTCTGCCCCTGAGAGAGCCCCACCCTGGTTCTCTCTTGAGAGTGTGGTGTGTCTACCATTTGCATTGACTAGCAGCCTATTAATTAATCTCTCCCCTCAGAATCAGCTGCATCCTGTTTTCTCCCATATGAAGGGACTATGAAAAAAATTATCTCAGATTTTTAAATTTGACCCACATCTCAATAAATCTGCTAGTATTTGGCATAACCCCAAACTCTGTATAGGCAAAACCCCATTGTTTTGGAAGTTCTGGTTTCAAAAAGGAATATGTGAGATAGGTGATTTATATGAGAATGGCTCATTGAAGTCCTTTGAAGTCCTCAGACAAGATTTCTGGAGATGTTTACAATTAAGACATTTGCTGGTTAAAACTTTTTGTTCCCCCACCATCTATCCCTTCTCTCACTTATTGGTATAGGTCACTGGGGCAGCTTGACTATTAAATAGGGTGTACAACAGGAAGTGGTCTGGCTACTTCTCATACATGGGTTAAATGGCATTTCCAGCTCGGACATAATTAGACTAGAGGAATTTACGGTTAATGCTGAAATTATCTGTATGTATCGGGGTTATAGGGCAGTTTTATTTTATGCTATATTGTTGATGTATGTGCGTCTTGTCTTTTTTCTCTATTCTCATTGTAATTTTCTTTTATTATTTATTCATTTTATTTATTAGAGATGTGCCAATCAGGTTTTTTCCTGCCGATACCAATTCCGATCAAATAATTATTTTTTTTTAATAATAAGCACTACATTATGTGGAAAAAGTAACCATGAATTCACCTTAATTTAGACAAAAACTTGTTTTTAATAACTTTTTCCAAGAAAAAACAAAACAGACATTGTGCAAATTGTACTGCTATCGGTAATATTATCTTTAACAAACTGAAAACATATGAAGCCTCTGCAGAGGCTAAGTAATGCTAAGAACCAAAATAAAACCTCTCAACATTGCCAAAAAATTCAAGTATAAAACTTAACATTCAAAGCCAAATACAGGTTCCATTACAATAAACCAGTGGTCCCCAAACTATGGTCCGCGAGCCGGATTCGGCCTGCCTCCACATTTGATCTGGCCCTCTGAACAATACCAGAGAGTATTTAGATTGTTTTTTTCACTACCGTATTTTTCCGCTGCTGCTTTTTTCCTAAGCTTTGAACCATGTGGCTTATATGTGGATTTTTTTTTCCACCACCAGGGGGCTCTTTAGCAGGAAGTGAATCATTGGAAGTCAAAATTGAAAATAAAAGAAGAAAGCGCCAATAAAAACAGAATTAGGTTTTAATAAGGAATTGAAATTTGAGAATGTTGTTGATCAGTTAATTAGCATTGAGGCGAAAAAGATTTTTTGTTTTTTTAAATAATACTGGGATCATTATGAGAATTTGAGGTATAGATATTAGGATCCAGTAGATGGCAATTGTGCAACAATAATGAATGCAAGCTGCCGTTGAAATCTAAAGAAGAAGATATGCACCCATTTTCATTTGGCACATGCTAGAAGCAACACAAAGGATCAGCACTTTTACTGTCACAGTTACCGTTCAGAAACTACCGTAATCAGTTCAGTTAAATCTAAACTTGGCAACTTTCTCTTTTTCAACCGTAATAAATGTGATGTTTAATTCACCTCTTATGACTCAAACGTTGGGTGTCTGTCCCCCTCTGCTGCTGCTGCATCGTTGTGGAAAACCTGGAGCAGCAGAGATATCTGAGGCTTATAGTCCGGAAAATACGGTATTTATTTCATAAATAGTGTTATTTCCTGGATTTTGTCTGTGAAGAACCCAGAGAGGGTTATTTGATTGTGCTTTCTGGAAAACAATACATTTTTACATTTGGGCTCTCCTGCAATTGTCACACTTTTTCTGACAAACCGACACCAGCCCCCAGCAGAGAAGGGAAAAGTTATATGGCCCTCACAGGAAAAGGTTTGGGGACCTCTGCAGTAAACAATCTAGAGTTACTGAATGAAAACTTCCTAATAGCATGGTGGCTAGCTGATTGCTGCTAGTTCTGATTGGCTGTTTCTGACTGAGCGGAGTAATTATGCAGAGCAGGACGGAGATCGATTATTTTTTTTTAGAGATTGTCTGTCTCATGTTAGGACAGCGAAAGTTTTAATACGTATGTAAAATGTATTTTTTTTAGGTTTAAGCTAAAACCTTAAACCTAAAGGTTTAAGGTTTTGTGACTCAGTGCGTTATAGTTACACATCGCTTAGGATTTGTTGCTATGCTGTTGCTCAGTGTGAAGGAAAGAAGAGACCAGCTGCACAGGCAAGCTGCGAAATGAGATGCAGATGATTGGTTTGTGTGATCAGCAACAAAAGACCGTGATCATCACCGATCATACACTTTTTCACAAAAATCGGCCGATTTTGATCGGTGGGCAATCAATTGGCACACCTTTATTATTATTATTATTATTATTATTAGTATTATTATTATTATTATTTATTTATTTTTTGTTCAAGTAATTTCTGTTAACTGTATTGGCCTGAAGAATCCACAAGCACTAAACATTGTTTAACTGATGCTAAATTGTAATATGCTAAGTGTGGAATTAGGGTATATTTTTGTTGAAAAACCAATAAAGTTCAAGTCATAACAAAAAGCAAAAAACAATTAAAATGAATATCAATTATTTGCCCTTCTGTTAAGTCAGAGGCTCCATACGGCCCCCCATGGCATGTGTTTGTGGTTGTTCCATTTTGTGTTAGCATTTGTTTGTTTGTTTTGTTTTGGAGTTTACGTCATACACCACTTCACAGCTTGTTTCACCATTTGTTGCATGTTTGCATCTGCTGGCCACCATATATCATAGATAAACGTCATATGTAACCTTGTCAACATGATGTCATTTCAGAGCTGAGTCTGAACATGCCCAAGAAGTACTGAGGCCTTTCGACTGGACGTTCACCACAGATTACAGAGGAACGCTTCTAGGAGAAGAACTCCAGATAAAGGTTGGTTTCACTTTCTTTCTTTCTTTCCTTCTCTCTTGCTTTCTTCCTTTTTTGCTTTTTTTCTTTTTCTTTTCTTTCTTGTTGACCTTATCTATTTGTAAAGGTAAGGTTTCTCTGTAGATGTTTTTAGTACAGAGTATGTGTAACTCATTTTGTGTAACTTCTCTCTGGCTTTATAAAGGTGACTAATACAGAGGAGCGCATTGACATAGAGAAGCTGAAAGCTCGAGAGCACATCATGTTCTTTGAAGAGGTTTTGCTGTTTGAAGATGAGCTTCATGACCATGGTGTCTCAATGATTAGTGTCAAAATTGTAAGTCTGTCTCTTATTATTAACTGTTAAGTTGTACATTTTTATACTGGAATTATACAATTTCAAATCAGGAATCATAATAAGCTCTAACTGACTATGTTCACATGCCCTTAAATCTGATCATATGATTTGAATTATTTTGCTTTTTGAACTCTTTGACTCTAAATATATCTCAATATACCTCAAAGAAGTAGATATCAGTTTTCAGTGTTTTTCCTATATTTGTGGGGAGTGCAGAGTACTGGTAACGATGGGCTTGATTTGGGAGACGTGGAACATAGGGTGGACACGGCGATTTGGACGGAGCCAGAGACGGACCGCTGTGGGGCTGATGACTAACCTTATTGACATATGGACCAATAAAGCATGGAGCGAGCTTCTTCGAGCCAAATCAGAGCTGTGGTTAAGTCCAGCTTTTATCATTTAGGACGATTGGCATCAGTGAAATCTTTTCTTTTCAGGCAGCATTTTGAAACAGTGATCCACGCTTTTATTTCAACTCGATTGGATTACTGTAACTCACTTCATCTGGGAGTCAGTCAGTCGCTGCTCTCATGTCTGCAGCTGGTTCAGAAGCCGCTGCACGACTTTTAACAGGAACTCGAAAGAGAGAACATGTGACCCCTGTCCTGGCCTCACTTCACTGGCTGCCTGTATATTTTAGGATTCATTTTAAAATTCTTATGTTTGTTTTTAAATCACTACATAATCTTGCCCCTGCTTACCTCTCTGAGCTTCTTCACCCCTATGTACCTTATCGATCTCAAGTCCGCAGATCAGCTGTTCTTGGAGGCACCAAGATCCAGAAGGAAGCTCAGAGGGGACAGGAAGCTCAGAGGGGACAGGGCTTCTCTGTCATTGGCCATAAGTTATGGACCGACTTGCCTTTGCAGGTCAGAGAGGCCCCTTCTCTGTCCACTTTTAAAGTTCGTCTTAAAACCCATTTATTTTACTTGGCTTTTAACACCAGTGGGATCTAGTCTTAGTGTGTTTTTAAACTGTAAGAGTTGTTTTTTTTTTAATTATTTATTTTTTTAATTTTATTTTATTTTATTATGTTGTGTTTTAATGTACAGCACTTTGTATCAGCTGTGGTTGTTTTAAAGTGCTTTATAAATAAATAAAGTTGGTTTGGTTTGGTTTGGATCTTAATGGAATATCTCTAGAAGAGAGCCATACTTTCTGTCCTGGTGCATATTTATGTGCTAGTATGAGTCTGTGATTGGCGACGCGATGGTTCCGGATTGCTGTGCACTGACGGGCTCAAAGGGTGTTGGACCAGAAGGGTCTATACCGTCGGATATGGTTGTTGACTGAGATAACGGAAATGTCCTTCTCGTCTTCAAGGAAGAGGGGAGGCAGGCAACCTAAGGAAGGGAAGTGGCCTGTGGCTGTGGAGATGTGAGAATTGTGAGCGTATTCTATTCAGGGAAGAAACTTACTTACAGTCTTAGGGATTGGATTATGAAAGACAGTGGAGAATAGATTCAAACTCCTGGTTCATACATTCTGTGTGACCATTAGACTTGGGGGTAATGATCAGATAAGAGAGACCTTAGCATTTAGGGCAAGAAAAAAAAATTGTTTCCATACTTGGAAGATGAATTATGGTCTGACAGGATTTCCACGGGGATGCCATGCAGCCGGAAAACATGCTTGCCGAATAGCTGAGCGGTTTGGAAAGCTGAAGGGAGTCTCCTGAGAGAGATATGCCTTTGAGAAACGGTCGATTATGGTTAGAATTGTGGTAATACCTTGGGATGTGGGGGTCCAATAATAAAATCTATAGCGATGTGGAACCAAGAACGCTGGGGACATTGGGGTGGTGCAGATCTGCAGGTGGTCGAAGAGAAGGTTTATTATGACCACAGACTTGAGAGGGAAGGACAAACTCCTTAATGTCTTTATGTAAGAACAGTCACCAAGTAAGCCACCAAATAAGTGAAATGGTTCTGCTAATACATGGGTGGGCAGAAAACCTGGTGGAATTTAACCAGTGAATAAGACGAGAACAGACGGAGGTGGGAACATAAGTCCTATTGGAAGGATCGTTACTTGGATAAGAGGCATTCTGTAAGGCTTGATTTACAATGTCCTTTATCTCCCATGTGACCGCACCAGCTGGGGGGCAAAATGAAAGCGGGGTTTTCTTCAGCACCGTCGGTTAGGGTCAGTATTGATCGGTATTGGTGATCGGCCCTCATGGGTGATCGGTATCGGCAGGAAAATATCTGATTGGCACAGCTCTAGTTAGTATTATGAAAAATATTAAAGACAGAGATTTCCCAATATGTATTAAATATAACAACTCCACAGTGGGAAGAAAAAAGGATATTGTTGAAATCTTTAATACGTATTTTCTTAATATTGGTCCTAATTTAATAAATGAATTGCCAATGGTTAGAGATGGAAAACACAATTATACATTTAATAATATTAATACAATTTTTCTGGGATTAGTGAGTGAAAGTGATGTAATAGATGTAAGTAAAAAATAAGAAATCTAAAGATTGTAATGATATTGATATGGCTATCGTGAAAGAGATAATTTATAGTATTATTAAACCTCTCACCTGTATTTGTAACAGATCATTTTTAACTGGAACTTTTCCTGACAAAATGAAGATGGCAAAGGTTTTTCCAGTCCATAAAAATGGTGACAAGCAAATATTAACAAATTACAGGCCGATATCATTGTTACCACAATTTTCAAACATTTTGGAAAAAATATTCATAAAACGGCTACTCCTTTCTTAACAAAAATAATATATTGAATGAGCAGCAGTACAGCTTCAGAAATAACTGCTCCACAACTTCAGCTGTGATGGAATTTGTGGAACACGTTGCTGCAGCAGTTGACCAGAAGCTTAATACAGTAGGTGTGTTTATTGACCTATGTAAGGCATTTGATACTATTGACCATGTACGACTATTAGGAAAATGTGAACTGTATGGCCTACGGGGGGTTGAGTATCAGTGGTTAAAGAGTTACTTGAATAATAGCTTGCAATATGTAAAAATTAATAACACAAGGTCACAAATTGAAATTGTAAATGTGGTTTTCCTCAAGGCTCAATACTAGGACATAATTTATTTATACTTTATTTAAATGATATTTTTGCAGTATCCAGTATTTTGAAGTTTATAATGTTTGCTGATACAAATTTCATTTTTTCTGGAAAAAATATGGATGAAATAAAAACAGTAGAAAAATAATTAACTGAGTTAAAAACTTGGTTTGATTATAAGTTATCATTAAACAAAGGAAAAACTAAATTCTGGTAATCAGATCTTTAATAATGCAAAGTTATGCATAAATGGAGTGAAATTGAAAGAGTTTGAGACAAAATTTTTAGGGATTATAAACTCAGTTTATAAACTGATTATAAACTATTATAAACTGAGGGATTAAAATTATAAACTGAAGAATGATATACTCAATTTATTATAAACTCAGTCTTGTATTGAATATATTGGAAATAAAGTGAAAAATATCAGAATATTGTTTAAAATAAAAAATTGAATAAATGTTAAAGACTTGTATATTACATGTTCCTCTTTGGCTATGCAAGTAAAACAACCATTGATATATTAGCTAAGTTGCAAAAAAAAGCTATAAGGCTTATTAATAAAGTTGGATATTGTTAACCAACTAAAACTTTTTGATCAAAGTAATACTTTAAAGTTTAAAGATAGTATACATATAAAAATATTTTAAATAATGTATAAAGCACTGAAAAAATGTTTTCCTTCTGGTATTCAGAAATTATTTATGCTAAGAGAGAATAAATAATTTGCGAGGTTTTTTAAAGGTTTTTGTTTCCTGTTTAAAGTTGGCAAATTACCAAAATAAAGTGGACTGACTGATTGAGAAAGATTGATAGAGTTGCAAAAACATGAAAAAAGTGAGACATCTTCGCCAAAACAGGTTATTTGAGCTTTCACGGTGTCCGTAGTTCTCTAGATAAGTACACTGAACAATTGCATGTTTGTTACACACTCATAACAAGCATGCACGTATTTTGCCGCCTGGGCGGTGCGGAGTGGCGAGGAGACACAGGGAACCGTATCAGATGGGGAAAAGACCCAAAATAAAGGAGATTTTAGAATCGTCATGGGGAAATGATTGGAGCAAACGGTATAAGACTAAAGAGCACTGAAGTAAAAAGCTTGTGACTGCCACTGTCCCCAGAGAATTTGTTTGTATTCAGAGCTCTGAATTTGAGGGTAGAACTTATCCTTTGAGCTACTGATGGAGCGCTTGCACCATCTTCTGGAGGAGGTGAGGGATTAGCCTCACTCCACTGGAACAGTGAGATCATGTGATCCAAATGCTGATTTGTAACCTCCTGCTGCTTGCTGAGACATCGTAGAACTGCATCATGAGATTGAATTAGGGAGTGTTGTTTAGCTAAAGTTTCCTTGAGATCATCTGCTTGGTCAAATGGTGGAGAGTGTTCTTCATGGTTTTAGTGACGCTTCTGACCCACGTGCAGATAAACTCAGGCAAGGAGACTTTTTAAAGGTTTATTTACTAAATGAAATCTGCAAATGTAGAGGTTGCAGTAGGGATGACCAGGAGACCAGGAAACCAGAGCATTTAAAGGGACGAGACATTCGCCTAGAAGAGATGAGCAGGATCAGGTGAAAGTGACAGGACCACATGGTGTTTGGATAATGAGTTTGTTGGGTTACTGACCAGGAGCACAGAGGATAGCTGAGCAGGTTTGTAACTGTGGTGCCATATTTGGTTGTTTCCTGAAGTCCACAATCAATAAAGCCATCTACATTGCTCTATGATTCCTTCTGCTGATTTAGGTTTCCAGTAGAACCTACCAAAGGTTACTAAAAACTGGTTAAATTATCATGGTGTTACTCTGCTTTATTTGCCAGCAAACTGGCTTGACCTGAATTTGACAAAGGAAGATGAGAGAGACTAGACCTAACTATGAAGGCCATTAGCCTGGGCGTTCATTTCACTTCAGTCATGCTGCAGACCAATGTCATGCCATAGAGTCCTTTATAGAAGAAGGCCCTATAAAGGATTTAGTAGGTAGAAATAAACATGCTTATCAGAAATCTGACATTTTTGTTGAAAATATCCTGTTTTTACTTTATGTAAAATTCTAGTTGACACACTGAATTTTGAGGTTTCATTTTTTTATAAGCCATAACCAACACATTTACAAGAGACAAAAGCTTAAAACATTTCACTATATATTTTTGTCACACACACACTTGGTGACAAAAATATATAGAACCTTTTCATAATAATCACATTTCTTGAGATGTAAAATAATGTACAAAATGTAGAAAAAGTTAAGGAGCTTGACGTTTTGTAGTTCTGATGGAAAGCTAAAATTTTACTGTAGATTTCAAATGTATATCACTTCAGTTGGACATTTACTGAAGTTTAATAAATGTGCAACATTCTTCCTTTTTTTCAATATACAGAGAGTGATGCCATCCAGTTTCTTCTTATTGCAGCGTTTCTTCCTGCGTGTGGACGGCGTCTTGATTAGAATAAATGATACTCGAGTTTATTATGAGGTAAGTTGATGTACCACCCCAAATAAAGTGCTTACTGACAGAATGTAATATCATGTAGTGCTTATTATGTTTGTTCCTCAGCTATTTTCAGGTATCTGCCTTATTAAAAATGTATTCGCAATAACATAATTTTGTGTTCCTGGTTAAAATGGTCAGAAGAAAATGTGACTGACCCCTAGCAAAGCCATAAACAAGTCTCCTCAGAGATGTTTTGAGTTATTTACAGATTCCGAAAGTGTGGATTCAGAGTTTTTCAATTAAGTCAAACACATGGAAATCAGAAATAAAATTAAGGTATGGCTTTTTGAGGTATGATGCACAGTAAACCAAATGACCAATACTGAACAAACAGGTTTGAAGTTTTTACTCCTCTTCAACAGTTTTATCTATATATGTTTGCATGATTTTGCTTTATTCTGCTGCTTTTGCCTGCTTCTTTGATATCTGCAGCACTTCTGAAGTTGGCTCTAAATAATATATAATTATAATATAATTTTCACCAAAATTATTCAGCTTTCAGCATTCACATTGCATTTTCACAGGAAATGCAAATTTTTCTAGTTATTTTTATTTCTAAAACATGTCTTTGAAGACATGTTCAAGACTTGTTTATCGTGAGTTGCAACAACCTTTCATTCTTCTTCTGAATTGATAACACATTTTTAATTGAACTCTCCCTTTACCCTTGAGACCCACTGTAACTCATTATAGGATATTGCATTAGAACCAGCTGTGGAATAGCAAAGGAATCACTTTAATGCAACCCATTAGCAGTAATTGTAATTTTGTCATATTTACAGTAAAGTCAATATACTGAATGTTCGTGTACATTAGACATATTAAGTGGAAATTAATTTTTACTGTTTAAATTTCAGGATGGAAAGGATTACATGCTGCGAGAGTTCAGTACCAGAGAAAATACAATGACAGAACTTAAGGTGGGTACTTGCATCATATTGTGATATAGGAAAGAATTGTGACAGTAGAGCATGAGCAGACCCTCACACACGGCTATATGCCTTACAGTGGGGATGCCAACCTTTTCTGAACCAAGACCTACTTATGAAGTTTTGTTGAGATCTACTAGTCTGTTCTTAGCATCAAACACACAAATATATTTATGCAAGCACATCCACAACAAACAGACCCAGTTATGAGATTTTAATTTTTTTACTTACTCTTAAGCTATTTTAAAATAATTGTACATGTCTACTTCAGTGGGATTTGTCACACTGGGAGAAAGAAGCCAGGTTCTCACAGGCTGGGAAGTATGAAGTGCTTGCAAGGCAGCTTACAAGGTGATCATCAGTCAGTGTGTCTCTCTACTTGTACTTGATGATTTTCATGTGACAAAAATTAGACTCACTTAATCCAAAAAGCCCTGTCAAGTTCAAGGCGTGTCTTCGGACTTTAGTAGGCTTTACCTATGATAGTAGGTCTCAAAACTTCCATACCGGGTTCTGCTCCAGATTGTATTTCTGTCCAGCTGAAAAGTGAGACTGACTTTAACACTATGTAATCCATAGTATGTGGTCTAAAAGAAAAATATAATTGAAACCAGAAGTTTACACAGACTACATAAGAAGACATATATGCATTCTTCTACACAGTTGTTAAATCAAAATAAACCTTTCCTTTCTAAAGTCAATGAGGATGACAATTTCTTTTTATTTGCTGAACGTCAGAATAATGTTCTGCTTGCATGTGAGGGACGTTCCTAAGGTCTCTGCGTAGCATCCATGTTGAAAGTAGTTTGTCTGCTTTTAGCATGTTAACACATGTGTGTCCAAAATGACTGCGCTCTTTAAATAGCAGTCACAAACTCACTTATTTTCTCCACCTTTTGCAACTTTGTCTGTCTTTGAAAGGCTTTTTATGCTTGTCACCCTTTTATTAGACAAACTGACTACAAGCTTGAAGACACCTGTTATGCTACTAAGAGGAGACATCTCAGTTTAACATGTCGCTAAGGTCAAATTATTTTCAATCTTTTCTGGAGGCACCACCATTTTTCTCCAGGCCTGCTTCCTTAAATCTTATTTTTAAATGATTCTGTTGAGCCACATAATACATGCCATCGACTGTTGAAGTTTGCATTGAACTTCCATCCATTGATTAGCACTGCCTAGAGTGTAAACACTACTTGATTCAGCCATTGTTTACGTCCAGGTTTACAGCATCTGACTTCTTCTGGTACATAATTAATACACATCCTCACATCAATAATGTAAAAATCTACTAAAAGGCAGCATGACTGTTCTGACTGCAGACACTTTCAAAACTGTCAGATACATATTTGATTTAGTAACACACTGAAGTAGCACAAATCTGATTTTGTTGGAGTGAAAAGATCTGAATTAGCCTCTTCAGGCTGCCTTGAAAAAGTTAAATTTTTCAAGGCAGATATGAAACAAATATGGCTCACATATGGGCAAAAAAATGTTTTGGGTCGTCCCAAAGAGTCCACAAGAGCTACCTTAAGAGTTACAGGACAATAGTTTTCAAGGACTGGACTTGGGACCCCTGGAAGTTCTGCTGCTGTAGTGATTTTCCTTGCTTTATGTCAAACTGGTCAGAGGGGCTGCCTTCTTGTTTGAACTGTAAAGCCATTTTCCTAGGGTGAAATTAAAACTGTACAGGTGCCTGATCACCTCCACAAACTACCAGGAGATTGGAAATATTGTCCACTATCTGATTTACACCACAAAACTGTGAAATTATATTTCTCAGTTTATGTAAATATATGCTGTTTCACCTAATCTTTTTCAGGGCATATTTTTATAATTAAACCTGACCAATTATATAATTAGGTTATATAATTGGAATTTATTGAACTACTGAAAGTAACACATTCCGACCATTTAATTTTTTAAAAAAAGGGTGATACTTAACGAGAAGACTTATTCAAAGTTATCTAGATTATTTACATCTGATTATTTTCTTAATAGTCAAATTCTTGTATAGAATTGTCATTTCCCTTTCTTTCTATGTGAATCATAACTTTCTAATGACATTTTGAGTTTGTATTGTATTGTATTGTGCATTTACTTGATATTTTTCTATTGAACAGAATATTCCCGCAGCATTCTACACAGATCCCAATGAGATAGCTCAGCATCTAACGCTGAGAGTAACAAAGTGTGAGAAACTGGAACTTCCTGTGATGCATCGTGAACCTTCTGTCAGTGAAGCTATTTAGTAACTGTTACACTGTGACAGCTACACTAATTTGTTGTGGTCATGTCAAATCTATACTGAACAATATAAAAACTTTTGGTCATCAATCCAAATATTTGTACAACAATAGATTAGACGTTTTTGAGAAACATAATTCTGCAGAATTACTTTAAAATGACAAAATATCCCTTGTATTGTTTGAAATTAAATGTGCATTTAAAATGTTCAATTCAACATAAATGAACACTGTAAATTGTAGAGTCAGGAAATATTTGTGAAACTATTGTTTGTTTATTGTATAGAAGCTCATTTCTGCCAATCTGGTGTACAAAAAGAACTTTTATCTCATAATTGTGACATACCTATGTCATATTAAAGTTACCATCTCATTCTATGGCTTAGCTTTCTCATAACACTATGCATGTGCATCATCAAGCATAGTTAGAAATAAGATTCTTTCAAAATTTGCAAGATTTCAACATCTGTAAAACCACTCATTACTACTCAGTTGTATTAGCAAGACCCATTTCTGTCTATCAAGCTGAACTTGTCTCACCCATCCCCTCAGTATGCCAGTGGCCCACTATGAGATAGCTAAGACATAATTAATAGACAATATCACGTAGTGAAATGCCACGTCATAATTATTAGACAGTATCTCATTAGGATAACCAAGTCATAATAATAAGAAACCACATCATAATTATGAAATAAAACTTTTTTTCCCATCAAAGTGACAGAAAAGGGCTTCCACAGTATTGAGATGATACAAATAAATAGTTTTAGTGCATGTGTTTGTTTTGTGTGTGCTGAAATCTTGATTTCTGTTATGAAGCCTAAGTGTGGAAGCCCAAATCACTATAAGTCTATTTAGCACAAAGAAACTGAAGAGGTCAGCTGATATGGAAAGATACTCTAATCTGGAGGCAGAACTTGTCCTTCGGATTATTTGGATGCAGCTGCTTGAGATTACAGAGGAACTTCCCACAAGTGTGACAAGAGATAGAGGGAAATATTACAAGAGGAGGTAAGGAAAAAAGTCCAGATATGACTGCAACAGAGTGGAGCATTGACACCACCTCCTTCCTGAAACCCTATTTTTGTTCATATTAAAATTTTCTATGTAATCTCCCATGGTAATCATGGAAGGAGCTTTTGAAGATTGTAGTTGCTGGAATAGAAATTCAGATATTTTGAATGTTGCTTTTTCTTTGTATATATTTTTTTTCTTTTTAAACTCAAACTTTGCATCTGGGAGTGTTCTATTAAGCGTCCTTCAACTTACAGTCTTGCAAAAGTATTCATACCCATTGGGATTTTCCATATTTTGTCACATTACAATTATAAACAAGCATATTTAATTTGAATTTTTTGTGAAAAACAAAATATTTGTTTTTTCAATTATGAAGTAAAAAGGGAAATTCTCACGGTAATGCTTCCTTAACGCTTTTCGCCAACAGCCAATAAAAAGAAAATACTAAGAACCGCAGCAAATCAGACTCAATGCTAGTGTTGGGCAAATGAAGCCTCATGAAGCAATGAATCTTTCCAGCCCTTTGCTTTGCAAAAAGGTTCATTACTCGATGCTTCATTCATTACTCACTAGTGACATCTGCTGGTG
>CAEGAF010163113.1:0-21290 GCA_903067075.1 Micropoecilia bifurca | reverse complement strand
GTCAATCTTTTAACACTTTCAAAAGTGTTACTTTAACACCTGCTGACTTGGACACATATAGACACTTTTGGGTGTTAATACCGACATTTTTACTGTGTAGCAAGAATACCACCGTGTGAAGGCTTTTTTTTTTTATAAATTCTATAATTCTATAAAGAATTTGTCATTGATTCACTTTAAATAACCACTCTCGTCCTTATCTTTAGACATTAGATGACTTCCACTTGGAGTCCCATAATGCTGCTTCCTGTCCACATCCCCGCTCAGACAGAGCAGCCATTCAGCAGCCATTCAGCAGCCATTCAGCGGCCATTCAGCAGCCATTCAGCGGCCGCGTCTCCTCCAGCGGCGCCCTTTCCAACAGGCCGGTCCTCTGTTGGCACCAGCTTGCATCACTCTACCTGGGGATCCCTCACGCACACACGCGCGCGCATTCATTAAGGCGCGTGGCTGCATGACGTCACTCTCGCCTACTACTACATCACTAGCCGGGGGCACGAGGGCACGATATTTGCTCCATTTGAAAAACTCATTTGAAAAACTATGTGCATGTTCCACACTTTCGTTAAGAATTACTTCACTTTCTTTCAATTATTTGTTTTACCGCTCACAAACCATGTGTAGTTCACCTATCTATTGCCTCACATTTAATAAGTACTTCCCAAGTTCTGTTTTATTTTTTTAATTTGTTAAAAAAAATTACTCCTCATTGTTGTTGGCTAAAAAAAAAGAAAAGTTGATTCCTCCCGTTCATGTTGGGATAAGAGTTGCTGCTGCTACTCACCACTCTGCCGTTTGGAGTCCATATCGCTTGAAAATGCTTATATGTCCAAACTTGTTCCCGGTTATAATCCTGCTGACATTTTGTGTGAAACTGTCTGAAACACGTTGTTTCTCCAGTGGATCAGCGGTTCTCTGTGAGTCACAGTGACCGACACGGTTTACAGTGCGACTCCAGCCCAGGCTTGGGCATCATTCAGCACTCCGCTGGGTCCTAGCGCCGGCCTGCGCAGCCGTTTCCGCCACACTGGTCCTATTTGGGGAGATGTCAGTGATAGTAATGAAATAAAAACACTTCACTACTTTACTTAAGTATATCTTGGAGTACTTCATACCTTCTTCGAGTATGAACATTTTTGATAACTTTCACATTTACTACACTATATTTCCAAACTTGATTGCGTACTTTTACTCTGATACATTTTCAATGTGTGGTTTAGTTACTCGTTACAAAAAAGCGCGAGAGAGAAACGCTCGTGTTTTGCCCCAATCTACTGATTGACTGAACAAAGTCGGACACAAATGGAGCCCCATACAACATGAACCACACACATATGTGGTTCATGTCACCAATGGAACCCCATATAACATGAACCACATATAGGTATGTGGCTCATGTCAGAAGCTGGTTCAGTTAAGTTAACATCGTGCTAAAGGTAAAGCACCTAATTTTAACTAAATGATGCCTGCAGGTTTATCTACTAGCAGGTTTAATTTTGCCTGCACTTGGTTGTGTACATTATTTTAAGTGTATTTGACAAGTTCACCAAAATATAAAATATGTCATTTAAAAACTGCATTTGCCTTGTTTTACTTTTTACTTATACTTTTCATTACATTACTTGAGTACATACATCTTTACAGTAATTTCCATACTTAAGTACAAGAAAATTCAGAGACTTTAAGACTTTAACTCAAGTAACATTTCAGTCAGTGACTTAGACTTTTACCAAAGTCATATTTTGGAGAGGAACCTAAACTTTTACTTGATTCTGAGATTTCAGTACTTTATACAACACTGGGAGATGTAATCCTTGAAACCCGCCAAATGATTAGCTAATTATCTTTATATAGCAGCATGAATTCCCAACCCACATTCAGTTACCGCTTAAGTTTAAACCATTGCCTTTTAATTAAGTCAGAGGTTTTACTTCACTCAAATACTGCGTGATAATTAACATTTTTGTGCAAAATGAAAACAAGTTAAGAACTGTTGGAATACAGCATCTAGTAAGCAGCTGTCAGCAGTTATATGAATTTCACAAATTCCCTTTGATATGGTATAACTCTGCACTGGGACACATTTTATGCGGTTGAAACCAGATGTTTACACTTAGAAACACACATGACCTTTTTACAAAATTGATCACAGCCTGGCAATAAGTCAGACTAAACTTTTTCTGTTTGAGTCGACTACAATTCTGAAAAAAACTTTTTTTTTGCTAAATGTCAGGTTTTTCACTCTCCTGAAAATTTAGACGTTTCCATGTTTTATTACTGTGCAAGATGTGAAAAAATATTTTGGGTTTTCTTCCGATCTTTTCCTGAACTTTCTATTGGACTGAGATCAGTGCTTTGTAATCATCATAATTAGGGCCTATTAATATCCACATCTAGACTTGTATAAAATAACAAAAAATCCCTATAACATTAACTTTGGACACAAATGGTCTAATCTGTAAGACCCCGTTAGAGCAGAGCTGCCTTACTGAAGCACTTGGTTACTGCAATTTTTAGATGCATTTCTTGTATAATAGAGAATTTAGCCACTATATTAGGGTATAATATGCCATTAAAATTTGTCCTGCTCTATTAAAATATTTCAGCAGAAGCACTGAAATAATGTTTTGTTTCTCCTACACGTGTGTCTCATAATTTGGAAAATACCATTTTCAAGTTACTCAATTCAATAAATGAATTTCATTGCACAGTGTGGTTTCATCTTTTTATTTCTGTTCATTGTGATGATTATGGCTTTTAGCTTAAGAAAAGTTTCTCACAAAATTATGAAAAGAAAATTATTCCATGTCAAGATAAAAATAAAATTACTAGAAAATACTTTTTGTAAGCTTACAGAGAGCCTCTGGCAAAATGTGTAAAAGCTGTGAAGGTGAATTCATGATTTATTACAGCAGCATAATCTCACAATGAAAAAAAATGCAAAAAAATCATTTTTTGTTTCACTCTCTCTTCTTCACTGACCAAAATGAAAAGCAAACAAAAACCGTCTGTAAGAATAAATGAAGTTGTAAAACAGTTGTCGAGGATAATAATTATGACGATTAGTTTTGTAAAAAATAAAATAAAAAAGATAAAGATGGATTTTTTTCCCAGTCAATATATTCAAATTAAATTTAAAAAAATGAAAGAAATCACTTACCGTCTGCTACTGCCATATAGAGTAATATTTCTTTCCTTCATTTTTTTTAACATGTTATTAGCAGTGCAAATTAGGGAAGTGCATGTATGTCTGCATTTAAAATAGATGAAAAACAAATAAATGCATCATTATAAATCACTGGAGACAGGCACCAGCACTTCTCGCAACCCCTCAAGGGACAAGCATATCAAGTGTATTTGATAAATGGATAGATGGATCATTATAAATCATAATAATTATTTAGAAGCTGTACTGACAGAGAATTGCAGATGAATAATAATAAAAATACCTCCAACAAATACAAAATAAGTTTGAGTGTGATAATATTGTAAAAGTGATAAATTGTTGCAATCTGTAAATCCAAATACACACACACACACACATTTGTTTATGCAACCCATACGGATTTTGTCATCTCTTTTTCTCATTTCCATTTTAATCAGAATTCTCTACTCTAAATATCCTTCATTAAAATACAATGCCATCACACAGACTCTTTGTCAGTCAACCTGATTTATGTCAGGATTCAAGTGCTCAAGAGAGACTAAATTAGCTTTCTTTAAATAAAACCCATCAACATCTTAGGCAGTAAACCTACAACATACTTTAAAGTTCTGTACACTCAGAGCCACATCACAGCTCAGTCACATTTACTTATTTTTTTTCAGACCACATATCAGTAAATAGTACAAAAGTCCTAATGTTGATATGGCTTCAGATAACCTCAAATAGAAATTAAATACACAATTACACAATACAAAAACATTAGAGAAGTTTTGGTTTCCAGTAGTTGTAATTTATAAAAACCATAATATTTAGTAACTTTAACTCTTAGATTCTCACAGAGTTTACTTTGCTATGACGTTTGCATGTGTTTGAGGGCAGTTTCTGGGTAAAGTTGGATCCTTTATCCTTCTGATCTGCTGAATTTCAAAACCAGTGTCACATTTCAACATGAATCTTTCTGCATGGCAGTAGCTCTCACTAAGACTGGAACACACTGCCACCTGTTGGTGCAAGGCGGGGAAGCAGCATCACACTCAGCATTACTGTCTGTCCCAACAGACAGTAATGCTCTCTGTTGAACTATTACTACATTTCTTGCAGGCTTTTATCATCCAGTTTTGCCCTTACAGTTATTGCTAAATAAACCTTAGTGCATATCAGTTGCAACTTGTCAGACCCGATGCTTTCTGTTCAGCGTACAGTCCTAGTGAAATCTTTTTGGAAGCAGCATTCAGAGCGCTGTTGATGTTCCATCTGGACTGCAGCAGAATCGACTGGGTTTTGTGACTTTTCCTAAAAGAGTCGGACCTGTTTCTTCAGTTCGTTCTTTTTCCACTGAGCCAAGCGATCAAAGGCAGACATGGACATGCCAAAAACTCGGTAAAACTCTTCTGGTGAAAGGTGACGCTGTCCAAGGAAAGACGAGAGGAATAAAAATAATCAGAATGCTGCAGGCAAAAAAGGAAAGGCTATGAAAAAATGTATGTGTTCTGGTATAATTCACAAAACTAAATCAGAACTGACTAAAATTAATATTAGAAGGTGAAAGCTTTTAGAAAAAGACGAGGATAGGAAATCAGCCAGAAAGCTGGTTGGTTCTGGATTCCTTTTATTGAAACCAGTGGTTTGCCTGCACCTGGAAGTATTTGTAAGCTTGAATAGTTTTAATGTATTTTAGTCAATATTTGAACCAAGAGGCAGCCATATTTTGCAGGTGATTTCTTAGCACCATGAACTATGTTTCCCTGTCATATACATCAGTGCAATGCATATGCTAATATTAGAATGTTCATTGTTATTTTGATAAACACACTGGAAAAAGAACTACTTCAGTGGAAATTGTAGCTTTTGTTTTAGTAAAATGAAACAAAGAGTTGCTATGTGACCAGCTATGAATTAAATAGTTCCATGTATTTGGAAGCTGCAAAATCCCAATACTGTTAGCAAAAGAAAAAAAGTATTTAAATGAAATCAGAAGCCATGAACCTCCAGACGGGCTCTGTCCACGTCGCTGGGAAGACGCTGCTGCCCTCTTACTGACACCATCAAAGCTTCGTATGGGTAGATCTAACAGATATAACAAAAACACATCAGTACATGTCTGTTTCTGACCTATTGATATATTAATATTTACAAATGAGTAATTAAAAATGTGAATACTTAAAATAGCTGACATTTTAAGAAGGCTCTGACCCATTATCTGGCAAATGAATGAAAAAAGTGATGTCCAAAGCAAGGTTAAAGTTCTAAACTGAAAAGAATTATTTTCAATTTTCTTTCATTTTTGCATATTATTTCCTACAGTTAATGTTTCTTTACGTTTGATTAGAGAGCGATTCAGACCCTGAGAATAAGACCTGTCACTAAAGGGGCTCAGTTCTGACCAGTCAATATTAACTGGCTGAACATTTTTCTCATCCGTTACAGCCTGATACAGACTTTCCCTCTAGACTCATTAACGGGTTTCTTGCAGTGGCTGCTGTATTTTACCTTGTATTCTGAAAGACAAGAAGAAGAAAAGGAGATAATGGTGAATGAGAACCCCAGATACTAACACTCCGAGGAAAATATGCATCAGGAGGCTTTAAGCTTAACAGGCTTACCTCTTATCTGCCAGTTAACTGCATTACTGCTGTCGTACTGGTAATAATCTGTGTCCGCACTCCCAGGCTGTGTGGAGAAGAGCAAAAGCAGATTGGACCATACGAAGGAGTTAAAACTAGGATAATTCAGCTGTCCAGAACGCAGCAGAAACCCATGAAGCAGCTTATTGTTGCTTCCAAAATCTCATCATAATAACACAACACCACTTGTCTCCCTTGGTCTTGGAAAGTAAACTATTACAAATTAGTTTCAGCTTCAGCAGGCAATGAAGGACTTGGCCCAGTTGTTTCTATCGATGTCTTTCTTTTGTTTTCCTACAACCTGCTCCAGTCAGTGCTGATCATTTTGCCTCTTCATTTCATATACTTGCAAACGTGAGCAGAAAAAGAAAGAAATTCTGCACCTGGCTAATTATTTTAGTTGCAATGCTTTCTTTGCTCTCATACTGTTGAAAAGCTGTTTTTGTTATATTGTGCTACATTTATAAGTTAAGCAGCAAAGTAGAGCATGAGGACTGCACTCATGTACCCCTCTCTGTTTACCATGAGATTTTTAAAACCAACCATGCCTTTGTGAAGCAAAATATTACATTTTGGACTTTCCTTTTATTTATTTATTTATGTCAGTAGACATTTAGGTACACATGGACTATGTGAATCAATGTTAAGAAACAAAAAATGCACATAAGTTGAGGGCAAAAATAAAAAGGTTTTTGCTTAGACTATGGGGTCTAGTATGATTACTAATTAATCATTACAAATTTGGCGTTCCTTCAAAGAAAATGGAATAAGCAATTAAATTAAACCATACATGATATTTACAGCATTATCACAGCTCCATAAATTACTTTTTTTTTACCAGGGGAAACTCTTGGTAAACTCAATAATTCTCAAAGATTCTCAGAGGAAACAGACTGTAATGAAAGCAGGAGGAGCACATGCTCCAGAAACCACGACGCCGTACCCGGTTCAGTCCATTCCTGCCGTAGCCTGGCAACGAGGCAGATTTGGCAGTGTACGAGTCTGGAAAAAACAAACAGAAAACCACAATCAAACAAACAAAAACGCAGTATTAACACACTCCAGACTTCAGGGCCTTTTGTTCTTGAGCGGAGCAAGATGGCCAACTATTAAATTGCCTTAATTCATATAACAAAACTTTTAAACAGAGTCAAATCTCGTTGAAGATATTACCTGCTTCCAAATACAAAGACATGTTTCATGCAACAATATGCCACCATTATTTACCACTGACTGTTATGCGTTTATTTACAAGGAGGCATCGACTTTGCTTATATGCAGACGGCGAATGGTAGTTGCTCAGAATCACTGGAATACAAGCAGCTTCTCAACAGCTCAGCAGAGCCTTGCGGACATGTTGCTGAAAGATTAGAAAAGGACTTCTAATCCGTCTTTGTACCACAGTCTCTGAGAATATCCTGATGGTGAAACAATTCCTTCTATTTGGACTGAAAATTCAATCCCTTTATATAGCAAATCCCTCAGAAACATTTGAGTCTCCGATTGCACAACAATCAAACATGGGCCATATAGGACATGATGAAAATCTACAAATGCATGGATTTTTTTTATTTTGCTGGTTCTACATTATTATAAGGAAACATTAAATGCTCCTCTGTTCCTCACAGATTCAGCATCTTTGAGGTCGGCGATGGATTTGCTGCCTGTATTCCTGCATCAGTGCCAGCAGAGGGCAGTAGAGTCTCACATTAACCGTTTTTCCTTTCTTCCCTTCCTTATAATTTCTTTCTTTCTTTTTCCAAGTCTTCATCACTGACTCCTCCCCTGATATTAACTCCCTCACCCACCCATTCCTCACTTGGTCTATCTTTTCTCCCTTGTTCATTTTCATGTTCAGAGGAATTGGATTGCACAGCGATGCCAGAGAGCTACAGGCAAGAACAGCATGATGCGGCAGAATACTGACAGATGTTTCGAGTCGACCTAAGGAACGTGAACGTTCTGCCACCAATAAAAGCATTGAAACTACTCGCCTTGGTCATTCAATTAGATCTGTTAGATGGTTTGGGAATTCAGGGGTCTAAATTTCCCAAATAAGGAGAAAATAATAAGTTAATATGTCAACTTAGATTAGGTATAATGCCTCAACTCATTCAACTTTCCTCACCCTAAACCATCTACTCTTCCTGTTTAAAACCCTCATTTTTTATCCCACTTATTCTTCTCAGTCCTGTTTACAACCTTTTCCCCCTGAGTTAGACAAAATGAAATCCTAATAATCTCTTCTTTTGTCCCAGCCTTCTTCTCCAATCTTTGTAAAAACTCCTTCTATGTGGTTTGTTCCATTTAATATGATTTCATTTTAGACACTTATTAAATGCTTTGTCACTTGAAGTATCCTGGGGTTCTGTTAAAAAAAATCCCTGACAATCTCCACAATCCAACACAATCTACTGTCACATTAAAATTTGCTTAGAAAACAAATCCTTAATTATGTTTTCCATCCTCATTCACACAATATAAATCCCATTCACATAATTTGTGCGTTTGTTTTTCCTAAGAGAATCATACTGGGGCAGGAGACGATTATTATGAGCCTCTCCAGATGCCGCTCCACCTTGAGATCCATTTATTCCCCCATGAACTAATGAACTCGTGTAACTGTGACACAGCGCATCCTGGTGAACATCCACTCCAATGTTGTACGTACTGGGCTGTTACAAAACAGATGGCAGGGAGGTTTCAAGTCAGTGAATTTTGAATTGGTTTCCTTTCCTTAAAAAGTTGATAAAAATAAACCTGAGATGAAGCTCCATTCATCCTCCCACCTGTAACCCTAAAGACTGAGCTGTGCTTGTGTGGCACAGCGAGTTGATCACAATCTCCCACTCAAAGCTCTGCTGCTTCTGTCACAGCAGAAACGAGAGAATGAAGAAGATGGGGGAGACAACGAGCTGAGGATAAACAAAATGCCTCGAAGAACCATAAACTCACCGTTGTCTGCACTTAAAGTGGATCTGGGGGCTGAGAAGGAAAGAAGATAAAGATTAGATGTTTTATTCTCATCAGATTCTCACTCTTAAGACACAAACATATCTGTGATTTTTGCTCATCACATGCAACAATGAGACTGCCTTGTAAGTATGAACAGAATTTCAGAAACTGGAGCAGGAAATGTACGTCCATTAATCATTTAGTAGAAAAAATTCTCCACAGATATCTGCAGAATCAAACTAAAGATGGAAAAAACAACATTAAAGAAATTCTGGATTTTATTCCTGACATCTTTACTGTGCCTGCACTGCAGAAAATTTATTCAACATACTATAATAAAAATCCAACATTATGGAGGAGAAATGTTATTTATACTGCAATCAACTGAAACATCTCTCTTTAAGGGAAGGAAAAAAAAAATCAAGGACAAGTCTTCAAAAAGACATCTATCCATTTCCTCTTCAGGGTTGGAGGGGATGTGGCATCTATTACCAAGGCTCAGTGGGTGGGAAGGATTACAGTACCATTTCTCACCATTACAACCACAAATGTTTATTAATTTTGGTGACGACACAAAGTAGCAGCAAACTGTGAAGAGGAAGGAAATTATTAATTGTTTAGAGTTTCTTACTAATACATTTTCATTCATCCTCCCATACTCTGATACCTCAAAACACAGTCAGGTGAAACCAAATTATCCCAGAAGTTACCTAATCAGTAGATACTCAACTCAGATCCACTGTTATTATCTCTATATAATCACAGTTGTTCTGTGATGGTTTGTTAGAGAACAATAGAGAATCAGCAGCTGCATAAAGTCAAGGAACAGACACTTTGAAGGCAACAAGCCACTCTGACCGCCAACAATACAACATTTAGTGGAACATTAATTTGTTCCTGTGAAAAACATCAGTGCCAGCATGATGATTTGGGGATGCTTTTTTGCAGCAGGGAGAATTTAACGTTTATGGGAAGATAGATGGAAATAAATACAAGGAAATGGAAAATTTATCACGGACTGAAAAACACTTGAGACTGAGGCTAAAACTGAACTTGCAGCAGAACAATCACCCTAATTAAAACAGCCATGGCTTCAATAAAATGAAAAATTATGTGTTTTTTTTCTCCATTTGTACTGATCTAAGACATAAAATCCAAGCATTATTGAAGTTTATGATTGTAGCATCTTAATAAAGGGGAAGGTTTTATAGCCAACAATACTTTTGTAGTAAATCAAAATCTTTCTGTAGCCCTACAGATATCATTTTATTAAAAGTTTATTGAAAGTGGTGATTTTCTTTTTCCATTTGCAACACTGCCATCTTATATATTTAAATATTAATGCCTGCCTCAGATGTGTTTTATTTTGTGGACTTTGAAGGTTATAACTATATAAATATGAACATCAATTAAACACTTTACATCCTTTTCAGATCATTGTAGCTGATGCATCATTGGTGACTTTGCCGGTTTAGTTTGTGGAAGTAAAAGGACAACTGCTGGTGGTTCAGTGTCTTCAGTGGGAGGAAAGTAATAAACCGAGCTGCTGTGGGACATCTATAAAACATCAGCTGTCTAAGCATCATCGTGTCAGCATAATCACCATCAAAATCTACACATCATATAAAATATGAACCAGCACTGCAGCTACAGTCTGCATAAATTATTATTTTTCTTTACCACACAGGCATGCTATAGCAAATGCATTTCAAGCACAAGTCAGTAAGCTATAATTTTCAAATTAGATTTCATGTTAAAATATAGTAGGCACAGAATAATAACAAAAAAGCTTTGTTGCTACATTCAGAATATTTGCAATGATTATAATCAGCTGTAAATAAAATACCACTTGTAGCTGATGCAGATTGGTTAACAAAACTTTTACTGATTTGGTGCAGAGATACATGCATTTCACAGATTTAAATGGAAACCAATATTTATGACCATCAACATTATTTTGTCCAGAAATATAAGCTGAATATTTGCTTGTTTGCTTGTGAAACCCCGGTGTCCTATGCAAAATATCCAAAATATAAATTTGCAAAAAATATAAAATCAGCCTTGGTTTCTACACCTGAGAACATTTCAACTCCATTTGGACACGTGTAGATAATCTTTTGTTGATTTTTTTGCCTTTTAACATTTAAATGGGCCTGCCTAATGGATTGTTGGCATCAAGAGTCCCTGTAGAAAGCCCAAGTCCTCATAACTGCTGTTGGCTGTGATTCCCTTTGTTCAGGGTCAAGACTAAAATTAGGGGAATTTATTCTTATTAAAAATAACCAAACATATCTGGATTTCCTCTAATGCTCCGAGTACCTTTTACACTTCACAGATAAATTAGGCCTGTCTACAGAGTAGACAAGCGCGAAAGAGTTTGGATTAATCTAATCTGTATAATACCAGCAGTCACCATAAAACCCACTGTGATTCTGTACAACATTTCTGTGTGACGCCTCTTGAGCGCAGAGTTCATTTCTTTCATTCGCTCTCTGACCCTGATTTACCTCCAGGGAGAACGTCGTACATCTTCTTAGAGCAGCTCTAAATTGCTTCAGCTCCTCATACCTCCTCCCCCTTCTTTCTCCGTCTACTACATCTAATTCAATTTCTGTTGAATCTGCTTCCCCCGCCTCTTCAGTTAAAACCCTTCTTGCCGTTTCTGTTTTCCTCACCTGGCCTCCATCTACTCCCACCTGCTCCTTCTTTATGACTCACTCCATCTTTGTGTCGCTCTTTCAGCTGCTGCTGGCAGAAAGGGAAGCGAGGCTGAGGGAGGAGTTAATAAGGAGATGGGAAAATCCCCCTGCTGATGCTTCAGTATGACCTGAGTGAAGTTGACCCCCGTACTTTCTTCAAATCAGACAAAATTGGTGTCAAACGTTTGTGCTACGTTTGTGCAGCAAAGATTTTTTGTTTGTGCTGCTTTGGCTTTGAAAATATTAATGAAAGTGTAAAGGTCAAAAGGTCAACCAGCCCCCCCACTTTTATGAAATCAAACAAAATTGGTGTAAAACGTTAGAGCTACGTTTGTGCAGCAAAGATTTTCATTTGTGCCGCTATCATTTTAAAGATATACAGAAAGTTCCCAATCTGGACATTTCTGAGTAATTTTTAGGAAAGAAGCAGCAGAAATGCTGCCAGACAAACAAAACACTTACAATAACAAAGTTACTATGGTGCAGAGGATTTAAACTCCCTCAGTGACACATTCACAGTGTAAAGCTTTTAAACACAAAGACTTACAGCCATTAAGGGAGGAGTTGTATTCCAGATTGTTTAGCGTCTCCTTGCTGTTACTCTGGGAGCTGCGCGAACTCCTCCAGTGGTTGTTGTCCTGGACCCCTGATCGTGCCTTCATCTCTTCCTTTAAGATCATCCTGCCAATTCCCTGAGTGGAGGAAGAAAACAAAATATCACAATATTGATAAACATTTTAAAATAAATAATGTTAAAACTGCCACATTTGCATAAAACCTCAAGTGATAAATGATGACTTAAAAAAAGGACTTTTGTTTTTACAGATGGTTGAATATTTAGCCAATAAGAAAGAGGAGGAGAGATTGGAAAGAACCTTTTAATTAGCTCACTCATAAAATATTAACACTGATTTCAATTATTGAAAGAGGAAACAATCTTACTTCCTCACCTTGTTTATATTATGATTCCATCCATCCTCTTCTCCTCCAGATGAAAACCTCCTCACCCTGGAGACTGGAGGTGAGATGGAGGCAGGATGAGGAAATGAAGGGATAAATGATGGCGAGTGAGTGAGAAGACAGCAGAATGCTAAGTTAAAGCTATGATGTGCATTTAGATGCAACGTGTCCTTCAGCTGTGTGAGGACTTGGAGCGACGTCTCCTCACACCGGGTCCTATGCAAATCACTCCTGATCTTAGTAACATTTCATCATGTTATACAGACAATCGTCTTTCACTAGCACATTATGTGACACGCCAACAACTTGCAGTAAGTGCATAACGGCATGGATTAATTTTAAATTAATTCTTACTATAAAATACTTCAAATTATATAAACATTTGTATTCAACTCCTTTCACCCTGAAATAAAGTGTTGATATCTATGTAACATTTTCACTTTTTCTTCACAATCGTACATTGATTTGTGATTTCTCTCATATGAAATCCTAATTTAATATACTTTAGTTTGTGTTTGAAGAATTTTGCAGAGGTGTAAGAAGGACAGTTGGAGCGAAGGAGATTTACCTTTTGGAGAGCCACCATATGGAAAATAATTGGAGTCTGTGTGATAAAGGCTGTTGCAGTTGGAAGAGGAAAGGTGACTGGAACTGATGAGATTCTCATTGATCTTACTCCTGTTGGTGGGAGATGCAGGAATGTCTGACAAAAAGGCAGGAAAAAAGCATACTTTAAAACTATTATTTATCGTTTCAGTTCCTGCAAAACTGGAGGAGAATAAGGGGGGAAAATACCACAACTTTAATAATGCCATCTTGCATTCTATCATCAGAGTAACCTATAAATCTAACTAAAGGATACTAGTGGGGGGATCGTTGACATTTTATATTTTAGTAACAAGTCTCAGTGAAACGCCAAGAAAGATTAGAGGGAAAGTGACTGTGACAGATAGCAAAGGCCATGTGTTGGTTTAAGTTACGTCAATTTGGCTTTATAGTGTTAGCACAGTCCAAAGACATTCAAATCCCTTCTCACATGAACTGCAGTACAAATAGGCCATATTCTTGTCTCGTTATGATATTTTGCCATAATGCAAAAATCGCTTTGCAAAAATGATTCAAGCTGCAAAATTTTAATTCATCCACTCAACCCAGATCACAAACCTCCAGTTCACTCAAGAGAAAGATTAGTCAGCACTTTGGAGCTCGGAGTAAATCATGCAGAAATCTTTGTGAGGAACTGTAACTCTGCAGGCTCCACTTCTGTGAGGCTCTGATGGATCACCTACAAACTCAGTGTTTGGCAATGCTTCTCTCAGTTGATTTTACCTCTTAAATCACCTGCTGAATGTGTCATCTATTTTTTGATTTGACAACAACTGTCAGTTTCCTGCATCCTCAAGTCTCTGCTTTTCTTTGATTTAGTTTCAGCAAAGTCATCAGCAGCCAGTTCTTGGATTTTATACTGATATACGTCATAAATATTATTATTAAACAATAATTTTGGTTTGATCTGGAGTTATGGTCTCATAAGAAAATGCACAAAAATATAAAATTTTACTAAAGCTGCAGTATGTAACTTTTATAGTTTTTTTTTTATACATATTTGTTAAACCCCTGTTGTGGCAGTAAATTATGAGACAGATAATCTGTGAAAAAATAATATCTGATTACATCCTCCTTGTGTTCCTATGTCCATCTGCAGAAATGCATCACTCTGGTCAAAAACAACCAATCAGAGAAGGAGGATTGGTCCTAATCTAATTAGTCTTCAGAAAAAGACTAGTTAGATTAATTGAATTATTTACAGTGATTTAAAAAATAATAAGAATTTTCAGTAATCAAACTACATTTTCTTCTGTGAATTTAAATTGTAACTGTGATATTATTTAATTCTATGTCTGTGTTTCTATGTCAACATAGAAAGTTGTAGTTTTTCAATGATCTGCTGGTAACATGTAAATTCCACTATATTGTTTTGTTCATTGCTGGAACAGTGAGTTTCAAGATGTTTTATGTATCAACATGGTCCATAATTAATGCATTACTAATTACTAACTTAACTCAATTAAAAGGAAATATAATTAAAAAAAACCTCTGACAACCTGGGACCTGGTTTAGATAAATTTGCTTACTAATTTCCCAAAAATACCTGAATAAAATAACTGCCATACAATTAATTTTCTATAAATAAACATGCTATTTTGGGATGCTTGAAGAGATATGATTCAAAACTTGTGTATCATTTAGTTTATGCAAACTTGCAAAAATAATTTGTTTCTAAGTGGAGTCTGTGGAGGCTTTTAGAAAGTGGATTTGCCCGATGACTCCGCTTTAGAGCCGTAGCATTCTCCATTTCATTAGGTGAGTAAAATAGATTTTTGCTGAGAAAACAATACAATATATTCATGAATCAGCTGGTTTGGCAGAAATGAAACCTAATGTTGGTAATAAAATCCAGAACACTGCAAAAAATTCACAAACCTTGTCTTTTGTAAATGGGGGGTTTCCTATAAATGTTGCTTTCTTCAGACACTGAGAAAAACAAAATGACAGTTAGTGACTCACAGCAAGACTTAGTCTGAGAGGAGGAAGAGTTCTCTTCTTGATCTTGAACACATTTACCAGAGATGTAACAAACAAGGTCCTTTCTTCCATCCTCTCTGGAAATATCTTCTATAAATATACAGTCGACTTTGCATTAAATGTTTTCAAATAAACATAAAGGGTCAAAATCTCTGGAAAGTCGAGTCACATGGAATCGTGTAGGAGCTCTGGGTACAGCGAAGATGCTGCTGTGCATCCAGACAAACTGATTGACATGCAGGGAGAACGACTTAAACAGCTTTACAGCACTCAGTCAAAAAAAGAGGAAGGTAGGAAAATAAAACGGCAAAGAAAGCAGTTCAAGAGGAGAAGAGCCAGAGGAACGTAAGAAAGGATATTAGGAAGAAGAGGGATAAATTGATCATTGTTCTGACTTGATTTGTATTGATGCAGAGAAATCCCCACATTCATGTCAATGTCCAAAGGTTTGTTGCATTAAAAAAAACAAATCTAAACATTTGTGTATGTATTTCAACCCATTGAACAAGAAGTACCACCAATCCAATGTTAAGGCTTCAAGCCCCCAGCAGACCATGACTGGTAAATGTGTGCATGCTGTTCTGTGGAGCACTTTGGATAAAAGCATGTGCCAAAAACATTTTTATTTATTTATTTTTTTTGCTTGTTCTTGTTGCGGAGGAAGAAACAATTGCTAATGCAGGGCTGGCAAGCATCTCCAAACAAGAAACAGAAAAAATGTAGCATGCAGAGATGGGCTGAAGTGGGAAAGACGAGGAGGAATCAAATGAAAGGACTGCAGTGAAAGAATGCCGGTCTTTAAAGGGAAATGAGCCAAGATTAAACGACAAAGTTCAGCATTAAATTTATACCTAAATGGTTAATGGAAAGTGTAAATTAAATTAGCTAGCATTAGTTGGTAGATAAAAAGCCTAAAAGCTTTTCAATCAGAATGATTTTCTACTAACAAGAGGAAAAAAGTTCTGCATTGTTCTACATAAAAATTTGGCGTGTGCATAACTTCCAAAATTATGACAACCTATAAAATCCAGTACAAGAAGTGACCTTAATAGTAAACGATGTACACTGGTATATAATTTAGTATAAATGCAGTTGGTTAATGAGGTTTATAATATAACTTCAGAGAACATTCAGCGTCATGAAGTCAAAGGAATACGGTGATGGATCAGAGATAAGGTCATGGAGAAGTTTTAACTTATAAAATATCTCTCAAACTTCAGGAGCACTGGTCCGTTCATCAACAAAAATGGAAAGTAAGACACCAAAGCGAAACCACACTGCTTAACAATTCTCCTAAAATATCATGTCGGACCAGGAGAACACCCAAAACCCAACAAAACTTTCCCGTTTGATGACTCTACTGGAAGCATTTTTTACATAATGTCTCAATGTCAATGTAAGTTTAACTTACTAACTGTAACTTTTACAAAAAAATGAAATAAAGGCCATCTCTCTTAGATTAACCGAACATAAATACATGTTTTTATAAAGAAAAACAAATAACCGTTCACTTATTTGCACCAAACTCAAACTTTTGTCGGTCAGCTGCAGTTTTCCGCTTCGCACTACCTGGTGGAAGTTTCTCCAAGTCTGCATTGACAGACTGTAGAGTGAAGAAGTCCGTGTCTTAGGTAAAAATCTGATCCGAGTGTGAAAAGTTGTGTTCTTGGTCTTACACTGCGTGTCTGAGCTCTGCGTGTGTCTCAGCGCCGTCTATGCACAACCATCCAGCAAAATGACCATTTTGATATTTACAAAGGAAAATTACAAAAATACTAACACACAATGACAAATGAGAAACTTTAATTGGTTTAGAAATAGTAAGGTGTTAGATTATTAGTTACCAAAAAGGTGGTCTAATTAGCGGCATCACTGTGTATCAGTGCATTATCTTATGATAAATAGTCAGAGAATAATAATTTGACATTTCCACAATCTAAAGCTCTTTTTCACAAATACTTCAACTGTAGTTTGAAATGCAAATGGCCCCATTCTGGTCTGTGAACAGGGTCAGAGGTCAGGGTAATGCATCAGAGCCTACCTGGGACATGGAAATGCTTGGGAACTTGGAAGGTGGAGGAGGTGGGTGTGGTACACCTGGACTCTGGTTGAGTGTAATATGGTGAACTCCTGCCACTCTCACTGCCTGCAGTCAGCGCAGGCGAGCAGTGACACAACCCAAAACATTAATGGGCCAAACAGAAAGACAGAGACTAATGAGAGACGAAAAGGACTCACAATCTGATGGGTGTGTAAAGTCATAATGTGTTCGTCCCTGATGTACTGCTCTCTTCAAATAACAATACACCTACTGGTTGAGCTGTAGCTTGTATTGTCAGGTAGGGACACCATACTTTCTCTGTGTATGAGAGTCTTTGCTTGTTACCGGGGAGATAATAATGCAGCGGGGATCCTCCATGGTGACCATGTGCAGGAGACTCTGAGAATGCAGAGCTGGAGGAAAATCTCTTTCTCAACTCGACGCTGTCCAAGAGGTCCTGAACGCAAACAGAGAAATGTTTCCTTTAAAAAACATTTCTACAGTTTCCTCCAGCTGTAAAGCTAAAGAATCATAAAAATCTTCAAACCCGTTTCTCCTTCATATGGTATTATAATGCTAAATATATGATATGAAATATAATTATTTTGAAAAATCACATTTATTTAGTGGGGGGAAAGACAGAAATAAGAGATAAATATTAAATAATTCATGGCTCAACTAATATCCACTATTAAATTATTTTAAAAATATAAACATTACTTTTAAAAGTTGACTCGTGTGTGTGAAAAAATGCTTAATTTATAGAGCTTTGATTTCCTGTTCCCTTTAGGTGTAAATATGACCTGTATTGATTTCTCCTAGCCATTTTTCACAACGGGAAAGATAAAAAAACATACCATTCATAATAAGTGTTGAATTTTGAATTTAGTGCATGCAGATGCATTTACTGTATATCTTTTTAAGAAACTTTCTATGAGGAAATACCTCCTTGGTTACATTTACTTACAGAGTAGTAATTATATGTTTAAAAACACTCCAAACTGTAACAGACGAGGTGGGATGAGTTAATCATATGGTTAAGTTAGCCATACAGTCAATAAATCAAAATCATATAAATCCTATTCTTGGGGTTACAAAACTACAGAAATGTCTTCATAATATAAATATTACACAAGTAAAAGAAAACACCTGTGTAACATGAACATGAAAATTGCAAATGTGGAATTTACTTAAAAATTTACCAAAAAAAATCATACGCGTAATAAAAATGGTTTATGTGAAACAAAGCCACAATACAAAAACAAGAATTGATAACAGTAAATAAAAGACTTTGGGTAAATAGCAGAAGAGGTTTGGCAATTGTACTTTTCTGACATACAAGATTCAAACGTTGGTTGCTGTTGCAGTCAATAATAATAATAATAACAATAATGTGGTCATTTTAAATGATGGAGGACAAATGGTTGAAGTACTCACATGAGCGTATGGCGATAAGGAGCCCAAAGACTGCAGGAGGAGGATAGAGAGTTTAAATATTGTTATCCTGAATCAGAATCATGTTAACTACAATGTAACTTAGAATCGACAGTTTTATTTATTCTGTGTGAATGTGTGTACTTGTCCACAGCTGTGTCTCTGCACAGCATCTTCCAAGAACCGAGTGTGTGCATGTTCAGCCTGATAAGGGATGATGTGTGGCTGCTGGATGTCGTATATGGTTTTGACCCTGTGCAGAGCCTCCAGCTGCTTATAGCCTAAAACATCAGTGTCAGCCTTAAGAGAAACAGACACACACACACATTCACACCTAATACAGATGGAGTCCTGAGTAGAAAACCTGGAGCTGAGGATTTTATTAAAATATCTCTCACATAAGCTCTGCATACAGAGACAGAGGTAGCTGGACAGATCATTCTGTCAGTGTGAGTGACATTCGACTGGCAGCACTGACAGAGACAGAAGGCGTAAGTACTGCAGCTTTGGTGCAACAGTGATTGCAGTTACTCACACAGATGAGCCGGTGAGGAGAACCGAGGAGGGGAGAGGAACCCGAAGGAGAAATGGATGCAGTCTCAGAGGTTCGTCTCAGCTGCTGGGTCAAGCAAAAGAGCAAGAGCAAAAACATGAGGAATTTAAGCTAATCAAGGACAAATACATCTGTAAGGTTTTATTTTTTTTTAAAATCACCTGGTTCTTAGTAAGTTAAGGTAAAAATTTAATTATTTTCTAAAAAATAAATAGGTAAATGTTTAGACCTGGTGCCTCAAGGGGGCATAAAACACACATTTAACTATTAAAAGTATCTACTAATCAATACCTACATTTTTATTTAAACATGTGGCCACTCAAATAAAACACATTCTATTATTTTTTCAAAGATAAACAGAAGGATAGAAAAGGGGACGAAGAGTGAGCAAGAAAGAGAGTGGACAATTGAATGCATGATATTTTTTGAGCAGCTCAGTAAATGCAGTAGTTTTATCACTAAATTTATTGCTAACACAATGCCAAGGAGGAAAAACACCAGCAGTAACAGAGAACTGTTGCCTTTCTGTCTGGGAAGGGTTAAAAGCTTAGTTTGCATCACTTTACAGACTATTTGACAATTGGACAACATTCATGGGCGTTTCTAATCTTTCCCAGAATGGACATTCAAGCAAGTTAAGCTTGGGGTCAGATCATGCAACGTTAGTAATACTCTGGGGATTACAATAACTCAAAAGCTCCTGTACATCTAGCCAGGCAAATACAAACGTTTTAACTGGTAAACAAAAATAGGCTTTAAATAGAGAAAACCTTCTCTATTTAATGAGAACGCAGTAGTGGAGCCTAGGTTTGAAAAGTGTCCTCTAAAAATGGATGTTTGTCATGCTTGGTGTTAAAAAAAACAAAAACAAATGTAAATGCATTTAAATGGATAAATGAAAAATATTTATAAAATGGATTATTGAGCATTTTTATCTTTTATTTTCCCTTACAAATTTACTAATACACTCCTGATCAAAATCTTAAGACCAGTTAAAAAACTGCAACAATTTGCATTTTGCACTATTGGATTTTAAGAAGGTTCTAAGTAGAACTTCACAATGTTAAAAGAAGAAATCAGCTCAAGAGACAAAAACTTTTGAGCGGAGAATTAATTGAAAACTGCATTTACACTCAAACATAATATTTTCAGCTGATCAAAAGATTAAGACCATAACTCCAAAAAAACCCAGAAATCAAAGTGTCAAAAAAGGACTCAGTAATGAGTAGCTCCACCATCTTGTCGATGACTTCAAACAATCGTTTAGACTTGATGCCAGTGTTTCCAGGAGGCTAGTGGGAACGTTGCTCCAAGTGTTGAAGATGGCTTCACGAAGGGCATCCACTGTCTGGAACTGATGCCACTTGGCTTTTTTGTTCCATAACCCTCAGGATCATTTAAAAAAATGCAGAATGACTGTCTTACTGCATCCAATCTCAGCAGCGATGGCATGTTGTGAGAGGCTTTGCTTATGCAGCTCAACAATCCTACCACGTTCAAAGTCAGTGAGCTTTTTTGCTTTCTCCATCAGGAGGTCTTGACGGTGTAAAGACTTGACAGAAAATGACATGGAATCCAGATTTTTGCACAGCTTTTGGCTTTTAAATACGATGGTCTTAAACTTTTGATCAGCTGAAAAAAATCATGTTTGAGTGTAAATGCAGTTTTCAGAAAATTCCCTGCTCAAAATTTCTTGTCTCTTGCGCTGCTTTTTCTTTTAACATTGTGAAGTTCTACTTAGAACCTTCTTTAGATCCAATAGTGCAAAATGCAAATTCTTGACTGGTCTTAAGATTTTGATCAGGAAGTCCGCCCAAAACAAAACAGCATACAGAGTCCAGAAACATCTGGGCCTGTGGACAACCCATAATCATTACTATCTGCCTTTGGGTAACATTGTTTGCCTGTCACAGAACAGATGAAGAAAGTAAAATCAAATAAAATCATTGGCAGTTTTAAGTTTTATTTAGCCACGTAAACTGACACTGAACACATGAAAACACCAAGTTGATGTTTGTTGACTGGAATCGGATGATTTTGAGCTGGATACTCCATCAGTCAAGGCCAAACTCATAAACTCATAGCAAACAGCAGGAGACTTTCTTTATAATGCCTGTCAGTACAGTACTGATGACAAAAAAAAGGGTTTATTCCACCATTTCAATTTAATTTAAAATGTATCCTTTAAACAGGGCAGGGGTTGCACCAATTAGTCGACTAGTCGACTAGTCGATTCTTTTCTCTGCAATGACTTTTTTCTGGGCCAGTCGAC
>CAEGAF010163109.1:0-10786 GCA_903067075.1 Micropoecilia bifurca | reverse complement strand
TTTCTTTTAATTGAAACAGTACAAACTGTAGCTTACATGCATTTGTAAAGTAAATAAAATGCACCAAGTACCTGCTCTGAATAGTTTGATGCCTTTTAAACCTTGACACTTAACATCTGAAGGACTCACTCTAAGCCTGATGACCTGGTGCGAAGCAAGCAATGAGTGAGAAAGGTGACAGTTGGATGTTATGATACATCGATGAATATCGATTTTTTTCTAGGAAAGAAAATATCGATATATATCACAATATTGATATTATTATACAGCCCTAATTAGCTATCCTATTTAGGATAATTTCTGGCATATTCAGTAACCATCTTCTGACCAATATGCTTTTTGGGGCCTAAAGCTAAGTTCTATTACGTTGGACACCCTAATATAGTATAGAGTCAGGAGGTGAACTTAGAAGTATGGAGTGGATTAAGTTTTGGTTAAAGTTAAAGTTTGGTATGTAATAGTATGGGTTAGGGAAAGGGAAAACATGTAGGTGAAGTATAAATGCAGTTACTAAAAAGAATCTAATTCAATGCAAAGTCCAAATATGGATAGAAATACAAAAGTGCGTACGTGCGCATGTGTAGGTGTGTGTGCATGCATGTGTGCGTGTGCGCGTGTGTGCGCGTGTGTGTGTGTGTGTGTGTGTGTGTGTGTGTGTGTGTGTGTGTGTGCGTGCATGTGTGGGTGTGAAAGTGAGAGTACTGGGGGAGCCAAGGTGCAGTGGAGCAGATAGCTGAGCTCTATGCATACTAAAACTAACATAGCCACCGGCAGCTCAGATAGAGCTGGGGGGTTGCTGAAAGGGGAAAAGGTCTATGGGTGGTATGTGTTAGTAGCACTGAGATGATGGGTGGTGTTTTTGCCATTTTTTTCAAGTGTGTGTGTGTGTGTGTGTGTGTGTGTGTGTGTGTGTGTGTGTGTGTGTGTGTGAATGCGTGTGTGTCTGCATGTACAGGTAGGGGGCTTCTGAAGGGAGAGGGAAAGGAGGGAACAACATGGCCCCCTAGGGAACCTCTTCCTTATCTAACCTCTTGCTTCAGTATATCTGATTACCATCAACCATGAGGACACAGGCAGAGAGATAGAGAGAAGGACTAAAAAAGAAGCAAATTAGAGAGAATGTTGAACTGAGCAGGCGCGGAGCTATGGGGGGTCTGGGGTGGCGCCTGCCCCCCGAGCCGGGCCGGATGGCGGCCCAGGTCTGGAGGTGCCAGGGAGGGAGGAATGGTTTCAAGTCACTTAAAAGTTTGATTATAGACAGAGAAAGTGCATGCTCCGCCTGTTGAGAAAGGTGTATTTAATGTTAAAGTTAACTTCCCCAATGGAATATATACTAGTCAGTCCCAATGACTGTTTCACTCGTGGTTTAACCGAAATGTTTCCTGGGTAAAAATCAAAAGACAAACGCGGCACAAACCCCCCTCCACCATTGATTTGCTGAGGAGGTTGTAACAACCTCCTCAGCAATGTTGTAACAACCACTACGGAAAGAACTAAAAACATGCAGGATGCTGGGCCTCCTGGACTGACTTTGGACACCCCTGCTTTACAGACTTTTAGTAACTTTATGTGACAACACTCGAGAAGACAAACCTTGGCTTTGATTTTCTTTTTCATGATTTATTTTTACCTACATATGACAAGTCGGGTAATTTATAAAGGTAGAATGTTAAAACAAAAAGAAAGAGAATTTTTTAAAACACAATTTAAAAGCAATTTTCACTAAATATTAAGCCTCACAAAAAATGAATTCTTTTTGAACTTTTCCACATGAACTCATGCTACAATCATAAACTTCTATATTATTGGTTTTTTAAAAACTGACCTAAAGTAACACACAAAAAGGGAATTTTGCTGCCCCAATAAATGAACAGGCTGGGCAAGACGAGCATGGATAAGAGGCACAATCCTCCTTACTGTGGAGGAGCTGCAGAGATCAGTAGAATCTGATTTCAAGAATCAGTTGGCAGTAAAACCTCAAGTCATGCACTCCCTGTAAGACTGGTAAGAACGATGCTAATGTTGAAGGTTGAGTTTATGAAGTGAAGCTCCTTTTGATCTACATCCAGATAGTCTTCCTAGACACAACTAGCACTGTACATCACCATCAGGAAAACATGGCAGTGGTGGTATCGTTCTGTGGAGACTAATGTCTTCAGGACTGCAAAGCCACTTCTGTAATACACTTGGCTCAGCTGGATTTTATTTTGAGTCAGATGTTATCTGACTACCGCCTAATGAGAAAAAAAAAACATGAAAGCCATGTGTCATTTTTCCTTTAATTTCAAATTCATGTACTGTTTTCTGTTGGAATTCAGATAAAATGTATCAAAGTTTGAGTTCATGTTCAAGGGCTATGTTTACTACTGAAGGCTCTATATGTGTTTACATTTTGTAGTACAGTAAATGAAATATGTGACTTTTCTGGAAAGTGCTCTTGCTGACATGTTATTTTGGAACCATCTTTTACAGGCTAGGGGGAAAAAAACCACTGTCACGTCTTTGATGTGCTGCCAACATCTCTGACGATATTCATCCAGATCTTTTCTGGAATATTATTATTGCTGGGTACACACTGAGCATTTGAATATGATCCAAATCCAATTAACCACGAAAGTAGGCATATGTACCCAAAAATGGAAATGAATGTTTGCCATGCAAATACAAATTGGCTTAGAGAAGAACATGATTGTACAAAGGATTCAAAAACAGATGGCAAAATGGGAAAGACAAATAAAATGTGGTCTAGAAAGTAGAGTTATGTCAGGCTGCATAAAAAATAAACACTTCTATGTGTACTACCATGTGGTTTGTTCTAGTTTTGTGATGATTAAATGTGATTTGAAAATACTGAGAAGTAGTAATCTTTTATTTCCACAGTCACCCCCGCTTCCCATCTGGGTTTAGTCTGGTCTCATCATCTGCACCCTGAGGGTAATGGAGAGTGTGTGTGTCTACATTTCCATCAGCATGCGCATGTGTATGTATAATACAAAATGATAAGGTCTTCAGGTCTTGCAAACGAGTGTCTGTACAAAAGAGCATAAGGCGGGGTGTGTGAGACTCAGTGTGTGTCTGGGGGTGGGGCCGGGGAATCCTCGTCAGTGAGAAAGCCCAGGGGACGACCGGCGCTCCTCAGCCTCCTCATGATGATTGATGCTGGCGGGCCCCACACGCCCCTGCCGTCCAGCTAAATTAAAAGCCTATTTTGTAAAGTTGTAAAGAGAACAGAATGGTTGGGTTGGAGGGTGTGTGGGTGTGCGCGTGTATGTGTCTGGGTCACAGCCGGGGCCCTCTCCAGTGTCTTTAGTATCATCAAACCCTCAGAGGATAACCAGAAGGGGGTACCTTCCGTGCCTGATGCTCTCTCTTTCAAGTCTCCCATCTCATTCCCACACAAACAGGAAGGCAAGCTTTTACAGAACCTGAATAAAGTATTCACTCCCTTGTAAGCTTCACCATTCATACAGCTTTTAAAAATTAATCATAAGCAACAAAACTTGGCTTTTTGGACAAAAAAAATCTACAAAAGTTAAACCTTTAATGTCTAAAGGAAAATCGATTTTTCCAAAATAGATGGATTGCATAATTATCCAACCCCCATAAGAGGTCGGCCGCTACTTTAAAGTTACACTTGGTTCTGATTCATCAGTATTCCTGGTTAACATTACAGCATGAAGATTAAAGGACATTCCAAAAAAAGTACAATACAGAAGTAGAGATACGAATCAATCTCTAAGATCCTGAACAACCCATGGAATTCAGATTAATAGTCATCAAGAAGCAGGAGGAGCATGCCATGTGTAAATCTGTCTGGATCAGGCTCCTCTTACAACCTGAGAGTCTATCCAAGGAGACTGGCAACAGATGACCCCAGGTAACCATGACAGTGCAGCCCCATCTCAGCTGCTCCATTTCAGCAGCTGAGATTGAGAGACTCTGCAGATGGTAACTGTTGCCTGGGTTCTTCATCACTCAGAGCTTTATGAAACAGTAGCAATGAGGAAGTCACTGTTGAAACGCCCAAAGCTTCCGACTAAAGCTACAAGCAATGGTTTAAAGGTGACAGGGTGGATGTTCTGGATGGGTCTAGTTCCAGAACATCCACCTGTTCAAGGCTGTTCACCACTGATGTGGTATGATGGAGGAAAACATTTCCCTCCATAATTTTTTAGGTACTGTATTATGTTTTGTCTTTTTTTTTCTGCCCACAATGTTCAAATGTTACATTAAGATGATGAATCATTCTCTGATTCTTGTGATGGTGCAGTTTAACCCTGAAGTTACTCTCTCCTTTTTTGTGTCATTTGCAAATCATTTGTCGTCAATGTGAAATTAATAGACAAGCAAGAACAATCACACACAGCCATGAACAGACGTCCAATGCTCCACTGCTTCATGTCCCCAAGCCCTGCCCCATTCTTCCCCCAACTGCACACGCGCACACACACACACACACACACACACACACACACACACACACACACACACACACACACACACACACACACACACACACCTTCATGTTGCACCCCAATGAGCCTGGGCTATTGCTGACTTTGCCCCCACCACCTCAACCTCCCTTCCCCCCTCTGCTGCTGTTGGCAGCTAGAAGAGAGGGGAATGACAGCCTTCCATGAAAATAGCCAAGTGACTAGACCCATGCACGCACACACACACACACACACACACACACACACACACACACACACACACACACACACACACACACACACACCTACATGCACACACCCACTCACACGCAAATGCATATTATGTCTTTCTATCTTTACAAGGACTTTGCATTGACTTCAATTAATTTTTTCTTCTTATCTACAACCCAACCTTGAGCCTAATCATTACCAGTGCCTAACTTTAAACCTAATCACTAACCCAAAACCAACACTTCCTCTGATGGGCCCCAGGCTTTGAGCCCTATAATGAATAGTGGGTCCTCACAACATGAGTATTTGTTGGAAAAATGGTCCTTACAAGATTACACACATAAACACACACACACGTAAAGGTCAGATCTGTGTCATCTGGGTTGTGGAAGCCTGCTGAACTGGCCGCCTGTGCATTGTGCTAAACTGTTCTGTGCGTGCATGTGTTTGTGTGTGTGTGTGTGTGTGTGTGTGTGTGTGTGTGTGTGTGTGTGTGTGTGTGTGTGTGTGTGTGTGTGTGTAGTGTCACCATCACTCTAGAACAGTAACCATTTCAACTGGCTCATAATTTTCATCACCATCAGTTTGTATCATCTTCATATTGTGTATTTGGTCCAAAAGGATTTCTTTCAACATGATAAAACTGTCTCAATATTCACCAGATGCTATGTGAGCATCCATTTGTTCCCGCTCCGTGTCTGATATGTGAAGCATGGACTCACTGCAGCGCTCGTGTAAAGTATGTAAGTGGTGTTCCATCAAAGGCCTCTTCCTGAGAAACTACTGAGACAATCAGCAGCTCAGCAGGATCAACAGCAGTTGGTGATATTATCAAGCTGTGCGGCACAAATCACGCCACCACAAACCCGCAGTCAATGGGTCCAAATCAGTTCTTACAACACATGATGGTACTGATAGACATTGTTTCTCTATTTCTTTTAGTTTTCTTTCTATTTCTTGAACAGACGTGATGTGGCTTTTGCAACACAATAACCTACAGGTGGAAGACTGCTTCATGTGGACACGCTAACACCAGCTTTGCAGGCATCTGTATGAACTTGTCATCTTGTGTGTAACCAGGGCTCTTAATTTTCCATGAACGTCAGTGGGAAAAGCAGGTACCTTCTCTTTGATACTCATTACTTGTCCTGCCTTGGCAGCTTAGCCAATGCAGTGTTGTTGGTCTGGTTACATCATGGTGACAGAAGCAGGTTTGCTCAACAAAGTGAGACAGAATGTACCACAGCTGACTTTGTTCCATTAATTGCAGGTGGTCCACCACCACTACCACCATGACCTGAAGGTACCACTTAGGTTCAAGGTCCATGCACTGTATTGGGAGACACCAATCAAGAAAATGGTGGTGTCAATCGGGTGGACATATTTAAAGCATCAACCTTTTATTGCATTACTTTATGTGGTATTTCTTTAGGAAGAAGGTTCTAGTCCAGATTCTCTTATTAATTTAACAGATTCTTCAGTCGTGTCAGGACCAACATCCCACTGGTTGAATAATCTGATCTCAGGATATTGCAGTCTGAAACAACTAATATGATGGAAAGTCACATTAAGCAGTCAGTGAGATGTTGACCCACAGCATCACACTTCCTCCACCAAAACATGTTCAGCATTGGTAGGGGGTAATTGGCACATTTTTATTCATGGTGAAACCCATATATCCAACTCTGCAGTTCAACACATAAATACATCAATATAACGTGTGTGGCAGCAATGAAAGTTTATAGCTCAGCATTCACATCATTCACCAGGGTTATGACCTTCCTGCAAATTGCCTGCATGCACCTAACAAAAACATAAGGAGTGTGTTTCTGTTAGGTTTGTGTCTTCTGTGTGTGCATTTATACCCTATGTACTGTATATTTCTATATATAGTAAATATAGAAACATCTCAACATAAAGATGACTGAGGAGGTTTTAGTTAGAAAATATAATCAAGCATCTTTATTTCTTTACTTTTGAATATTAAATCATTTTTAGAAAAACAATCAAATCAAACAACAAGAACAACAAAAAAGCAGAATCTACCTTATTCAAGATAACTTGTAATATGAGTAATATAAATAATGAGGCCTTATAATTCTGAAATAAGTTCCCAGTTGTCTGTGTTTGTGTGTGTCATGGCAGAACTGTCCAGACAGACACAAGGCAGGAGGGTTTTGGTTGCGTCGAGTGGAACAGTCTATCCTGTCATCCTGTCAACCCTCCCACTTACCCTCTCTCTCTGGGCTGGGCCTGGTCTAGGGGCCATTGTATCACCAACAGATGGGACTCTCACAAAAAGAGCCTTTGGTCTGGCAGGCTGGTCTCCTGCACACCCGATTAAACCTTAATGGCAAAGTTAGAATTGATACACCACGTCTGTTGTGACTTCAATTAGAGCAAGACAGCCTGTGGAAAAGTCAGGGCACCAGAGAGGTGAAGCACTGAGTGGGGTCCCACAGTCATTCACCTGGGCTTCTACCAGTTATGTGGGAATGGTTCTCTGACAGATGCTGTCATAATTGGTGATACAAGATGATCAAGGTCCTGGGAAAATACTTTTCAGTCCAAAAAAAGGAAACAGCAGAAGAAAAGAGTCGTTCTCATCTTAAATCCGAATCTTGGTCTTAAAATTGAGATTTATTTCCCTGCTGATTGTAATTTACATACAAGTTTTGACTGATTTAGTCACTTCAGTGAACACATTTCCAGTAATAGGATCACATGTGTGAAATAATTCTTTGCTAAATGTGAGCTCCTGAAAACCAACAGCTCAGTCTTTCCATAACAGCACACAAATCACATGATTGATTGATTGATTGATTGATTGATTGATTGATTGATTGATTCAACAGACTCATGATCCACATAGACATAAAAAACAACAAAGACATGTTACACAACAACACATAAAATCTTATAAAAGACTTGCATACCAAGACCACTGGTAGCATGGTTCACTGACGGAAGGATGTGTCACCATTACAGTAAGATTTTGAGCTGCACAAATGATACATAAACTTATACATACAATTTCTCATGAGAAATGTGATACATAATTCCAAATTGTATACCAAATTTGATACATGAGAATATCATGAGTGCCTCATGAGCGCCTGAAAATATCAGGCACTCATGAGGAATATCAAATTCCTCATGAGTGCCTGGAATGTTCTGACATGTGCATTACAAAACATCTCACTTGCACTACTGAACATATTTAAGTAAGGGCAAAGATTAGGTGTTGGTCATGAAGAAAAAGCAGCACCAGAGTCACTGTGGCTTAGGTGCAGGAATAAAAAACTGAAGGTATGATTTGATGGTAACTGATCTGACTGGTTTGTGGTTGTCAGGAAAAAATATCTGCATGATTTTACGGCAGAACTCCTTAAACGTTTTGAGAAAGTAAACAAACTTAGACAAACTTAGAAGCATGTACATAAGGTTCAGATTGCAGTGGGACTGGTTTAGGACTGTGTTTTACTTCTAATGTGACATCTGGTTTCCTTTAATGGTAACTCTTACTCTGAACTAAACTCTTTGCAATTTCATTTAAAAAAATTTTTTAAATACATTTAAAAAAGGTGACATTCAGATTCTCCTCCTTGGGCTGCCACCAGATTATGGTGGAGGTGTTTGAGTGTCCGAATGATCCTAAGAGCTATGCTGTCTGGGGCTTTATGTCCCTGGTAGGTTCACCCAAGGTGAACAGGTCCTAGGTGAGGAACCAGACAAAGTGCAGCCTGAAGTTCCTTATGATGAGTCACAACTTTGGATCTGGCGTTCCCTCGCCCGGTCGCGGGTCACCGGGGCCCCAGTCTGGAGCCAGGCCTGGAGGTGGGGTACGATGGCGAGCGCCTGGTGGCCGGGCTTTCACCCACGGAGCCCTGCCGGGCTCAGCCCGAAGAGGAGACGTAGGTCCCCCTTCCAATGGGCTCACCACCTGTCGGAGGGGCCAAAGAGGTCAGGTGCATTGTGTTACGGGCAGCAGCCGAGGGAGTGGACCCTGGCGGTCTGATCCTCGGCTGCAGAAGCTGGCTCTTGGGACGTGGAATGTCACCTCTCTGGTGGGGAAGGAACCGGAGCTAGTGTGCGAGGCTGAGAGGTTTCGGCTAGAAATAGTCGGCCTCACCTCGACACATGGCTCTGGTTCTGGAACCAGTCTCCTTGAGAGGGGCTGGACGTACTTCCACTCTGGAGTTGCCCACGGTGAGAGGCGCCAGGCAGGAGTGGGCATACTTGTTGCCCCCCATCTTGGCACCTGTACAATGGGGTTTACCACGGTGAACGAGAGGGTAGCCTCCCTCCATCTACGGGTGGGGGAACGGGTTCTGACTGTTGTTTGTGCTTACTGAACAACAGGAGTTCAGATTACCCACCCTTTTTGGAGTCCTTAGAGCGGTACTGGGGAATGCCCCTCCTGGGGACTCTCTTGTTCTACTGAGGGACTTCAATGCTAACGTGGGCAATGATGGTGAGACCTGGAGTGGCGTGGTTGGGAGGAACGGCCCCCCTAATCTGAACTCGAGTGTTGTTCTGTTGTTGGCCTTCTGTGCTTGTCATGGATTGTCCATCACGAACAGAATGTTCAAGCATAAGGGTGTCCATATGTGCACTTGGCACCAGGACACCCTAGGACGCAGTTTAATAATTGATTTTGTCATCATTTTATTGGATTCATGACCGTATGTCTTGGACACTCGTGTGAAGAGAGGGGCGGAGGTGTCCACTGATCACTACCTGATGGTGAGTTGGCTCCGGTGGTGGGGGAGGAAGCCGGTAAGACCTGGCAGGCCCAAACGTGTAGTGAGGGTCTGCTGGGAACGCCTGGCGGAGTCCTCTTTGAGACGGAGCTTTAACTCCCTTCTCCTACAGAACTTTGAACACATTCTAGGGGAGGTTGGGGACATTGAGACTGAGTGAACCATGCTCCGTGCCTCCATTGTCGAGGCCGCTTATCGGAGCTGTGACCGCAAGGTTGTATGTGCCTGTCACAGCACAACCCTCGCACCCGTTGGTAAACGCCTTCGGTGAGGGATGCTATCAAGCTGAAGAAGGAATCCTATCAGGCATTTTTGGCCTGTGGGACTCCAGAAGCAGCTGCTGGGTACCGGCGGGCGAAGCGGCATGCGGCTCGGGTGGTCGCTGAGGCAAAAACTCAGGTGTGGGAGGAGTTTGGAGAGGCCATGGAGAGAGACTTCCGTACGGCTTCGAGGCGATTCTGGTCCACCATCCGGCATCTCAGGAGGGGGAAGCGGTGCAGCACCAACACTGTTTATAGTGGGGATGGTGCACTGCTGACCTCAACTCGGGACGTTGTGGGCCAGTGGGCAGAAAACTTCAAAGACCTCCTCAATCCCACCAACATGCCTTCCGTTGAGGAAGCTGAACCTATGGACTCTGGGTCGGGCTCTCCAATCTCTGGGGACGAGGTCGCCGAGGTGGTCAAAAAGCTCCTCGGTGGCAGGGCCCCAGGGGTGGATGAGATCCACCCGGAGTTCCTTAAGGCTCTGGATGTTGTAGGGTTGTGTTGGCTCACGCGACTCTGCAATATCACATGGACATCGGGGGCAGTTCCTCTGGATTGGCAGACCGGGGTGGTGGTCCCCCTGTTTAAAAATGGGGACCGGAGGGTGTGCTCCAATTACAGGGGGGTCACACTCTTAAGTCTCTTAAGCCGAGGTATTGAGGGGATCCGTTTTAGTGGCTTTAGGATTGCATCTCTGCTTTTTGAGGATGATGTGGTCCTGTTGGCTTCATCAGATTGTGGTCTGCGGCTCTCGCTAGAGCGGTTCGCGGCCTAGTGTGAAGCGGCCGGGATGGGGATCAGTGCCTCCAAATGCGAGACCATGGTCTTGAGCCGGAAAAGGGTAGAGTGCTTTCTCCAGGTCAGGGGGGTCATCCTTCCTCAAGTGGAGGAGTTTATGTATCTGGGGATCTTGTTCACAAATGAGGGAAGAAGGGAGCGGGAGATCGATAGTCAGGTTGGCGCAGCATCTGTCATGAAGCGGACGCTGTACCGGTCCGTCGTGGTGAAGAGAGAGCTGAGTCAAAAAGCGAAGCTCTCGATTTACTGGTCGATCTACGTTCCCACCCTCATCTATGGTCATGAGCTTTGGGTC
>CAEGAF010163085.1:0-10016 GCA_903067075.1 Micropoecilia bifurca | reverse complement strand
TTTCTCTCCACTTCTTTGGTTCATTTTGTCCAGCTGTCCACTTTCAGTCTGTGTCCAACCAGAGCAGGTATTGTGTAATTGGTGCTTTTAATCAGTTTTCAGTTAAATTAATTCAATCCAACTTTATAACAGCCACAAAATGTCACCTAAATCACTCTGTCCCTCTAAAATCTTCCAGAAAATCACAAAAGTGTATCAAATTGTATCGTCTGCTGAATATCGCAATATATATCATATTGTGGACAGAATATTGTGTATCATATCGTATTGTGAGATTATTGTATCACTTCCGCCCTAGTGTTTATGTGCTGGTGACTCTGACAAAGACAAAAACTCAAATTGTGACGTTGTAAATCATTTGGATGCGCCGAAATGATGCGGGTCTCTGAATCATTCACTGTTTTCATTATCTTTAAAGCAGCTGCTGATTCAGTCACCACAAACAGAAAACTACTGTATTTTTAACTCTAAAATAAAAAAAAAATTATGATTTCAATAATTCCTGAAATTATTTGCTTCAAGTGCAATACTTCGCTGATCGGCTCCTAGTGCTGCTTTTATGACTTACAACTGCAAAAACACAAAACCTTACCAAGTTAAGTTTAGTGCAAATACATTTATACATTTAAAATAAGACAAAACTAACTCATAAGTGACTTATCAACAAAATATAGTAGCTTATTTTGAGTAAATATCGCAATATATATCGTGTATCGTGAGATTATTGTATCACTTCCGCCCTGGTTCAACATGGCGTCAGAATGTCTGACCGCCTCGCTCCGTACCCGGCTCCACTCGGACCGTCAGCCTCCGGATGTGGTTCTCCGGCCGGAGGCTCCTGACGGCCTCCGCCGCCTCTCTCCTCCGCTGCTGCTCCCGCCTCCTCTCCTCCTTCTCCCGGGCTCTGGCGGCTCTCCGCCGCTCCCTCCGCTGCTTGGCCTCCAGCTTGGCCTCCTCAACCTCCGCCCTGCTGCGGCGTTTGCGCGCCGGGCTCCGGCCGCCGCCGGAGGCCTCCGGCGCGGACGGAGCGGCTCTGGAGTCACTGTTAGCCGCTGGAGGCGGCGGGTTCGCGGGGTTTTCCTGGGAGCTGAGAGCCTCCGGTTCTCCTCTGCTGTCCCATGTTTCTGTTTGACAGCTTAGTTCTGGTTCCAGGTCCTGATCGCTGCCCTCTGACTCAGAAATCTCCCATGTTGTGGCTCTGCGCAGGACAGACATGTCATTTTTAAAGCAGAATCTGATTTCTTTAGCGCCTTTGTTTGTTTAGCCGCTACGGAGTCCAGCGAGGGACAAACCATCTTCTTCTTCTTTAGGTTTTAACGGCAGCTTGCATCCATTATCGTTGCACTACTGCCCTCTAGTGATTCCTACTTTCTACACCTCACATTCTCTTAAAGATCCCAAAAAACCAAAATATCTTCTTTTTCCCCTCAATATTATTCAGCTGATCAATCACCGTCTCAAATTTCAGTTCCCTACTAACATCTAGTTCCGTTTTTAATAATCTTAACAAACCATCTAAAAATGCGATACACCATTTTCTTCTTTTTATTGTGGTTGGTCAGAGCGTTTAGTTATGGAAGAGGATAAGAGCCACAGAAAAAAAAAAGAAAATTCAGATATTGACCTTAATCTGACCTTAATCTCAGAATTCTGACTTTAATCTCAGAATTTAGACTTCTGAGATTTAAAGTCTAAATTCTGAGATTAAAGTCAGAATTCTGACTTTAATCTCAGAATTTAGATTCTGAGATTAAATTCTGAGATAAATTCTGAGATTAAATTCTGAGATTAAAGTCAGAATTCTGACTTTAATCTCAGAATTTAGACTTTAATCTCATAACTTAGATTTCTGAGATTTAAAGTCTAAATTCTGAGATTAAAATCAAAATTCTGACTTTAATCTTAGAATTCTGACTTTAAATCTCACAATTCTGACTTTAATCTCAGAATTCTGAGATTAAAATCAGAATTCTGACTTTAAATCTCAGAATTCTGACTTTAATCTCTGAATTTATACTTTAAATCTCAGAATTCTGAGATTAAAGTCAGAATTCTGACTTTAATCTCAGAATTTAGACTTTAAATCTCAGAATTCTGAGATTAAAGTCAGAATTCTGAGATTTAAAGTCAGAATTCTGATTTTAATTCTGAGATTAAATTCTGAGAATAAAATCAGAATTTTGACTTTAATCTCAGAATTCTGACTTTGAATTTTGATTTTAAAGTAAGAATTCTGAGATTATAGTCAGAAATTTTATTTTTCCATTGGCCTCTTTCTCTTCCATATTTAGTTGAGTGTGGATTGGGATAAAAAATATTTACCAGAATAAATAAGTAAATAAATTATGAAAATAAAGAACATGTTTTGTTATCTTATTAGAATGTTCTCCATTTTGCCTCCATTCCCTTGGTTTTTGTTTCTGGAGAGGCTTTAACTAAAAACAAAACAAAAAAAAAGATTTAGAGACTTTAGAAACCCGTTCATTGCTTTGCTAAACTTTTCAACTTTCTAGAGAAACCCAGCTGAAGTGTGGATTAGAAATCTTTTCTTAGAAACGGCAGAAGGAGGTGGGACTCAGCAGCTGCTGCCACCAGGTGGACCACAAAACAGATTACACACCTGTTGTCCCATAGATTAGGACTGAGAACAGTGACCTAATCTGACAGGATGGCCGTTATAACCTGCTCAAGAAACACTGAGTCTAAGAGTTACTGATATTTACTAGGCTGGACGGTCAAAATCAGCAAGTTTGTGAACAAAAACAAGGAATCTGACTTTGATTTAACATATAAACAATACAAATATATCTAAAAAAGCCAAAATATTATTTAAAAAATACAAAGAGAAAGACAAGGTTGAATTAGTGCAGGTACATTGATCTGGGCACTGATTAAAGTTTTCATCTACATATTTAAAGGTTGTATTTCTGTTAATTACAACAATTTTCCACTTACAGCTAATAAAAACATGACATTTCAGGTTACAATTTTATGGTTAAGATAAAGTTTTTTTGGTTATTTACAAAAATCCCAAATAAGTAAGGAATATTTAAAAAATATGCTTAACATTAAAATGATCTGTGATGCTATGGGCCCATTTCTCCTTCAAGCACCTGGTTAACCAGTGTTGAATTAACACCCCAAAGTGTCTATATGTGTCCAAGTCAGCTGGTGTTAAAGTAACACTTTTGAAAGTGTTACAGATTGACACCCATGTTTTTGTTAAATTAACGTTGGTCTATATACTGAAATGGGTTTAATAAAAGCTAAACTTTCCATTTCTGTGTCTTGTTTTGAATATTCTCCACTGGATTTGATTGATATTGACACCTTGTGGGTCAATTATTTACTTTTTTAACACTAGATTATGTTTTGTGATCAACACTACACTGGTGTTACTTTTAGTATATTTTAACACCAACATCGTTGTAAATGTTAATGTGACTCTGTAGTGTTGAATTTAACACCAGCTGACTTGGACACATATAGACACTATTGGGTGTTAATTCAACACCGGCATTTTTACTGTGTGTTTGGAGTTCATGATATTTCACCTCCACTGAATAAAATAGCTAAAGCTAAAAAATAAAATAAAAAGTCAGTGTGAGAATTTGGTACAACAATAAAAATATAATTTTAGTCACATTTATTTCACACCTTTACCAAATATAACAGAAACAGCATGTAAATACATAAATATTAACATGCATCACGTTGTTACTAATTACATGTAGTTTTCTAATTTCGGCTAATTAAATATATTAGAAAGACATGTAAATAAATATTCCAGTTAATTATAAATATCCCATTCCTTTCGGTTTTGGTACAGCTTTAATTTTTACTCACATCTTGTAGAGAAATTGTAGAATTTGAATGACAGCTGTAATAAAGAGCTGATCATAATAAAAAGCTTCATCTTTTTTAACTAAAGCAGCGACTGATCGAGTCAATTATGCAGTTTTAAAAAAACGGTTCATTAAAACAAGAAATTAGGAAATAGGATAAGATATTAGTTACACAATATAAATAAAACAATTATTATTTAAAGGAAATATGATTATAATAAGAATTTAGGTTAGTTTTAAAAAATGGAAAATAGCACAATAGATGGCGATAATGCATCTTAACGTTGGATGTCTCCCGCCAATAAAACCACGAAGAAGAAGAAGCGGTTCGTTTGCGTCATTGCAGATTTCCAAACAGCTGGATGCGTCGTCAGGAATGCTAGCAACGCTAACGGTTCCATCCACATGACGTGTAGATCTGTGGTTAGCCACCGTCTCACACTGACGTTGACTTTGGCGACGTAAAACGTCTGACGCGGCTGAAAACCGTAAACAACGAAGGATGTGAAGTATTTTTCTGTTTTATAGCGAACCTGTTTTCTCCCAGTATGGCTCAAGCGGCGGAGAAAGGTCAGCTGTGTTGATCGTTTTTCTGAAATTATTCCTCATATAGCATTTTATGCTAAACCGCAGCTACTCGCAGCCCACTGGATCCAACACGTCCCTAAAAAATGTGCCAGTAAATGAGCCACTCAGCATTTTAGGCATTAAAAACTCATGTGACTCACGGCGGAAGTTGCCCAACAGGAATTTAGTAAAAATGTACTTTTCTATCATGTGTTGGTTTCTCTTTATTACAGTTTTCTGTAATAAATAGAGCTGTAATTGTCTTAATTTCACTCCATGGAGTCATTTCTACCCTCAGTCCAGTTAAATACAACTCGTTTAGTGCTGAAAATGTCTCATGAACATTTAAAAAATATATATATAAGCTAATAATTTGGAACAATTAAAGCTGTTGGAAATTTGTATTTTATTTTAAATAACAGATATTTCTCTTTAAACAAAAACTTAATCGCTTTGGGGTCATTTCGTTGTGGGAATATTTATATTTAAAAACACTGGTTGATTTATATGGAGGACCAAAACTGACAATAATTATTATTTTTTATTGTAAATAAATAATTTAATCATTGCAAAGGTGGTAAATAAAGAAGCCAATTCATCATATGCTCACTTATTTGTTAAACATTTATTTATTTCTGTATTTATTCATAATTATGTCAGTTTTGGTCCTCCATAGATCCCGAAGTTTACCTGAAATTTACTATTAAAGTCCACTTAATGATTAAATAATGTAATCATTGCAAAGGTGGTAAATAAAGAAGCCAATTCATCATATGCTCACTTATTTGTTAAACATTTATTTATTTCTGTATTTATTCATAATTATGTCAGTTTTGGGCCTCCATAGATCCTGAAGTTACTACTAAAGTCCACCTTGGGTCACCCAGATCTGATTATAACTACTGTATTTAAACCTGGCTAATTACAGCAATTCTTTTAGAAATGAAGGTTGAGCTAGATCCTGTTTTTACTGAGAAAAGATAAAATATTATTTCATATTTCTTCAATCGAGCCCAAAATAATAAACCAACTGGATGCCTTTTATTTAACAACGAAATGTGCAATGTGAGGTTTTGGATACGATCCTGTTCCTACCAAAATCTGTGATTACATTGTTTGATTAAATTACTTCATGATTAGTTTATTAAGTACCCAAAAACAAAACAAGAAAACATTTTGGTCGTTCTAGTTGACATAAACTATATTTTTTGGCCCACAAGTATCTCTGAGTTGACGATTTTGGCTCACATGACAAAAACGTTGCAGTCCCCTCAATAATAGATCTTTATTTCAGAAAAAACCTTCAACAGGTCATTCAGTTTTTTGTGTCTTTTGGTTCATTTTATTCCTTTTTAGATTCCAAAAAGGAATAAAATTATGTCAGTTTTGGTCCTCCATAGATCCTGAAGTTTACCTGAAGTTACTATTAAAGTTCACTTAATGATTAAATAATGTAATCATTGCAAAGGTGGTAAATAAAGAAGCCAATTCATCAAATGCTCACTTATTTGTTAAGCATGTATTTATTTCTGTATTTATTCATAACTATGATTTTCCTCCATAGATCCTGAAGTTACTATTAAAGTCCACCTTGGGTCACCGAGATCTGATTATAACTGCTGTATTTAAACTTGGTTCATTACAGCAATTTTATTCCAAAAAGGAAAAAAATGGGCTAACATTTTTGAAAGGCCATCAAAAACTCTTTTTCATGATGAAATCCCAGCAGAATACCGTGAAGCCTTGTAGTACGTTAATTTAAAGGTATTTTGTTGTTTGGGTTTTCCAGCTTACTATCGCTTCCTGGTTCTCTTCTTTAACTGCCTCCTGACGTTTGGTTCCTACTTCTGCTTCGACATCCCCAGCGTCCTGCAGGACCAGTTCCAGGGGGTAAAATCAGCCGAATGGTTCCTCATTATCACCCTGTTGGGCTCATGTTTGACTCACATCCAAGGTCTTTATCTCTGGTTTGTCTCGTGTTGCAGAACCTGACATGTCCCAATGCGACAGTGATCAATGGGACAGTGGACTGTGTGGAGGGGCTGGGGATGAGTCCGCAGCAGTACAACCTCCTCTACGCCATATATGCCTGGACGTAAGCAGTCGGCTCATTTTAAGATGTTAAGATAAGATGTTTTCTTTCTTTCGGTGAGTGTGTCTCTGTCTGACCACCAGCAACGCCGTGGTGGTGATTATGGCCGGATTCCTGATCGACAAATTAGGAAATCGATGTGAGTCTGTGTGAGTTTAAAACCTGAGTTACGCAGTGCTGCAACTAACGATTATTTTACAAATTGATTATTCAGTTATTTTTGACGATTAATCGGTTATCCTGATGATTATTCTGATGATTAATCGATTAATCTATTCTGGAAATTATGCTGATAGTCGTTTATTCTGCAGTTTAATAGATTATGCTGATGATTAATAAATTATTCAGATGATTAATCAATTATTTTTGTGATTAATCAATTATTCTGACAATTAGTTTGATGATTAATTGGATATTCTGATGATTAATTATTAATTTTTATGATTAATTGATTTTTTCTGACGATTAATCGAGTAATCTATTCTATAAATTATGCTGAGAGTCGTTTATTCTGCCATTTAATAGATTATGCTGATGATTAATCAATTATTTTTGCGACTAATCAATTATTCTGACAATTGGTTTGATGATTAATTGGGTATCCTGATGATTATTTATTCTCATAATTAATTGATTTTTCTGATGATTAATCTATTCTGAAAATTATGCTGATAGTCGTTTATTCTGCCGTTTAATAGAATATGCTGATGATTAATCAATTATTCAGATGATTAATCAATTATTTTTGAGATTAATCAATTATTCTGACAATTAGTTTGATTAATTGAGTATTCTGACAATTAATTATTTATTCTAATTAATTGATTTTTCTGATGATTAATCAATTAATCTATTCTGGAGATTAAGCTGACAATTATTCGTTCATTCTGCCATTTAATAGGACATTCCTATGATTAATTGATTATTGTGATGATTAATTGGTTACTCAGAAGAAAAATTGGCTCATTCTGCTTAATTCTTACTCAACCACTGAAACTTTTTTCTATAATTTTAGAAATACATTAAAAGATGCAAATAAACAAATAATCTAACTCCTTTTAAAAATAAACATTTTATTGCCTAAAATGCATTAACAGCATTTCTTTAGTTATTTGTAGCAAATGATGCAGCTAAATCCATAAATCAGCTAAAAACCTTGAGCTTGTTGACATATTTCTATTACTGAACAGCAAAAGGTCCTCAGTGCTGCAGGTTTTCTGCAGAATTTGAACCAGGTTCAGTAGAAGATATTTATAGATAAAAGCTTTTTTGGGTCTTACATGTAACATATAAATACTTTTCTGCAGTTTTAGCTTAGTTACTGCTCTGACTGTGTTGTTAATTAATTAAATGGCATTTTTGACTCCAGTAAATGATTAATCGATTACTAAATCAGTTGATGCTCATTTCAGCAATCGATTAATCACTGTTAGTGTGATTAATTGTTTCAGTCCTAGTCAGAAAGGTGACTGACTGTGCCGTTGTGTTGCAGTTTCTCTTCTCCTTTCTTTGTGTTCTGGGCTCTGCGCTGTGACTCCAGTAAACGATTAATCGATCTCTAAATCAGTTGATCCTAATTTCAGCAGTCGATTAATCACAGTTAGTGTGATTAATCGTTCCAGTCCTAGTCAGAAAGGTGACTGACTGCCGTTGTGTTGCAGTCGGGGTGTTTCTCTTCTCCTTCCTGTGTGTTCTGGGCTCGTCGCTATGACTCCAGTAAACGATTAATCGATCTCTAAATCAGTTAATGCTCATTTCAGCAGTCGATTAATCGCTGTTGGTGCGATTAATCGTTTCAGTCGTAGTCAGAAAGGTGACTGACTGTGCCGTTGTGTTGCAGTTTCTCTTCTCCCTTCTTTGTGTACTGGGCTCATCGCTGTGACTCCAGTAAACGATTAATCGATTACTAAATCAGTTGATCCTAATTTCAGCAGTCGATTAATCACTGTTAGTGTGATTAATCGATTCAGTCCTGGTCAGAAAGGTGACTGACTGTGCCGTTGTGTTGCAGTCGGGGTGTTTCTCTTCTCCTTTACTGCAGTAAACGATTAATCGATTACTAAATCAGTTGATGCTCATTTCAGCAGTCGATTAATCGCAGTTAGTGTGATTAATCGTTCCAGTCCTAGTCAGAAAGGTGACTGACTGTGTGGCGTTGTATTGCAGTCGGGGTGTTTCTCTTCTCCTTTCTTTGTGTTCTGGTCTCGGCGCTGTGACTCCAGTAAACGATTAATCGATTACTAAATCAGTTGATGCTCATTTCAGCAGTGAATTAATCGCTGTTAGTGTGATTAATCGTTCCAGTCCCAGTCAGAAAGGTGACTGTGTGGCGTTGTGTTGCAGTCGGCGTGTTTCTCTTCTCCTTCCTGTGTGTTCTGGGCTCAGCGCTGTTCGCTCTCGGCTCCCACTTCAGAGGAACTCCCTACCTGCTTCCTCTCATGCTCACGGGACGCCTGTTATTCGGTTCCGGCAACGGATCTCTGACCAGTAAGAGGCAGCCTGGTCCAGTTTATGATCCCATGTGTGAGTGAGAGAGGCTTCGCTGCAGCCCTGTTTGTTTTCCCAGTCGTGCAGAACCGCATCACGGCGTTCTGGTTCAAAGGGAAGGAGCTGGCGCTGGCCTTCGGCGTGACGCTCGCCTTTTCCCGCCTCGGTTCGGTCCTCAACTTCTTCTTCACGCAGAAGTTTGAAGACCAGTTCGGCATGCAGTGGACGCTGTGGGGAGGTACGTTGAGCAGGAAGGGAAGCGCCACCTGTGCAGAAGACGTTTCTGCCTCCAGATGATGATTCTCTGCTTTTCCAGGCGCTCTGCTGTGCGTCCTGGGCTTCGTTTCTGCGGTCGTCGTTAGCGCCCTGGACAAGATCGGCATGAGGCAGCTGGGCCTCGACGGCGCCATCGCAGAGGAATCACGCAAAGTGGTGAGACCCGCTTGTTCACGGCCCGCAGTCAGAAGTTTACATACAGTCACCGGCAACAGGAGTTTCTCTAAAGCCCAGATTATTCAGGCTCAAATGTACACAAACTAGGGCTGTAGTGATACAATATTCCACACTACTATATTTTGTTGAAAAGTTACTTATGAGTTAGTTTTGTCTAATTTTAAATGTATAAATGAATTTGCACTAAACTTAACTTGGTAAGGTTTTGTGTTTTTGCAGTTATAAGTCATAAAAGCAGCAATAGGAGCCGATCAGCGAAGTATTGCACTTGAAGCAAATAATTTCAGGAATTATAGACTGTGGAGGTAAACACATCATAATTTTTTTTATTTTAGAGTTAAAAACACAGTAGTTGTCTGTTTGTGCTGCTTTAAAGATAATGAAAACTGTGAATGATTCAGAGATCTGTGTCATTTCGGCAAATCCAAATGATTTACGTCACAATTTGAGTTCTTGTCTTTGTCAGAGTCACCAGTACATAAACACTATGGTTGTAGTGATACAATAATCTCACGATACGATACACGATATTCTGCCCACAATACGATATATATTGCGATATTCAGCAAACG
>CAEGAF010163084.1:0-15804 GCA_903067075.1 Micropoecilia bifurca | reverse complement strand
TGTGTGTGTGTGTGTGTGTGTGTGTGTGTGTGTGTGTGTGTGTGTGTGTGTGTGTGTGTGTGTGTGTGTGTGTGTGCCGTTGTGAAGCAGGCTGCTCAGCAAGGCGGAACCAGGTGTCGGCGTCGGAGTAACACTCTGATTAAATCTCTTGCCTTTTTGCTTGTTCCCCCGCATGCTCTCCTTTTGGCAAATAAATTAGAAAGAGGTGACCTTTCGTTGGGTGTGCACAAAAAAGAAAGAAAGAAAGAAAAAAAAACTCGAGTGCTTAAATTTCAAGAACCAGAAACGTTGACTTCAATTAATCGTGGCCAGCATAACAGCAGGTGACACGTACGAGATGGTTCGCTGCACCGTGCTCATCGTCACTCCGAGGCATTGCACATTTTTTCTTTTTCTTTTTTTTTTACCAGAAGAGAAGGATCTCACAGTCACAGTTTGCTCTGCAGCACCTCGGTCTGTGATTAGACCTCTCAGCACCAGTCAGACGTTTAAATACACTCATCACGATGTGAATATCATGTCCATTTTGACCTCTTAATGACGCTTTTGAAGCTGCACTCGCAACATCGTCAACAAGTCTTTGAACAAGAATTGGGAGTATGCATTCATTTACTGATGTGTTGTCAAAACAGCATAGGCTGGAAATGTAGAGCGTCAATTATTTTGATTTAATCTGAAATTAGCAGGTTAAACATTAACCACAGGATTTTTTGTCCACACCAACAAGCTCCTGACACAATTCTACACTGCAAAAAAACACAACATCCTACCAAGTATTTGTGGCCTAGCATGTGCCATATATTTTGGTACAATTGAAATAAGACAGAACCAAGTTACAAGTAACTTTTCAACTAGGTGTAGGAACTTGTTTTAAGTCAATAATTACTAGACATGATATACGTGAAATAATCTGCCAGTGGAGCGACAACTGTGAAAATACATTACGTGCATTGTTATTTTTATAAGACAACGTTGTTAACCAAAGGAAATAGTAATTTTAATAATAAAAACCCTCTTTGCACCTGGTTGGGTCTGACTTGCAAACACAGGGGAAATTGGGCCTGAAAAATTGAGGAGGTAGGAATTAGAGGCAATTCACTTCCCCCCTCACTTTCACTAGGTAAAAGATGAGTCCTGTACCAAAGGATATTGAACATTGATGGAACATTCCTTCTAAAATAACCCAATTATTGTCAGAGCCATATTGCAAACATTTCAAATGCTGATTAAGGGTTGTTTTGTGGGATGATAAAACCGTCCAAATCGAATGAAACGCCACGCCGTCGTTGTCGGGAGTGTTTACGCCACCTCCTGCAGCAGGAAAGGATCTATCAGCGAGTCAAGCTCTCATCCGTTTCGAAGGCAGCAGCTGTAACACAAACACTTTTTTGCAGCTTTCACGCTGCATGACCCGGTGTGTGGCGTCGACTGCTTCACTGGGGCTGAAATCGGGAGCCCAAACAGCAACAAGGGCGGCCCAAGGAAAGGTCTTAGATTCTTTTGGGGTGAAAAAATGAGTTTGAGACAACAACTTTTAGCATAAACAAAGCAATATAAGACGTTATGATTAGGCTGCCATTTTTGCATCTTAAAATGAGAGCGATTCGGTCCAGGCTATTAAATAGTAAAGCACAGCGGTTGTGAACAGACGTTCTTTTAAGAGATGCCTTTCATTGTGACTTCCTCAAATCCCTAAAAGCCAGACGGAGTGAGATTGTGTTCTCGCACTTCAAGCTCTAGATATTATTCATGGTAATGCGAGGCAGATTTTCAAGAGGTCTCATTTTAACATTTCATAAAGTCCCAGTACCTCACTGGAGGTGACTTGTTTCCACCCTGCATTACTCCACATCCATAATAGATGGCTGGCTCAGGCTCGGCGGTGGTGTACATATGTTTACAACTGTCAAATTCGCCAAGAGGAGTCACTAAAAGTCCTGAAAAAAAAAACAAAAAACAGCCATCCATCTAAGTTGGATGGCTCCCTAAGACCTTGTTCCAACACCATCTCTCCCAACAACATCAATAATACATACAGAGATAAATGCGCCCGAGTGCATCAGATCAAAAACAAGGCAACAAATGTGGAGCTGGGAGAAATAAGCAGCTCGCTGATGACGGAGAGGTGGAGAGGGGAAATTCACACCACTATCGCTCAAATTCAGATGATCCTCAATGACAAGAACATTTTAATATGTCAAACGTGCATCAAATAGTTCAACTGCCAGAAATGAGACTTAATGCTTGAAATGTTTGTTTTGCTTTGAATAGTAGGACCAGAAGCTTATGAAAAACCTCATTTTAAAACGTCAGCCTGAAATGTATGTCTATGTTTAATTTGGAAATGATTCTGCATGAATTAAGGCGATTAGCCTGGTGTGGCTGTTTGTTGACAATATGGGGTTTATATCAAGCAGGTTTGCTGGCTATACAATAATGGTGAAACCATGGTCATTAAATAACAATAGCACTAACTTTATTGGTAAAACTTTATTTAAATGGTTGCACATAAGAGTGGCATGACGCTGTCGTAAACGAGACATAACACCTGTCATGAACATGGGCCTTCATAAATGTTTACGACTGTTGTCATGAACTGTGGTTCGGTAAATAGTTACATTTTTAATGTAAAGTTCCATTTTAACTTGCATTAAAAGTTAGTTAAAAGTGTCAACTCTGCATTAAACGTGTCATTATCTATTTCATGACAACAGCCATGAAGACTCCTTCATGTCGATGACAGGTGTTATGACATCTTTATGGCAGCGTCACATCAGTCTTATGCATAATCCCTTCAAATGGCAATTTCAAACAAAGTGCTGAACAATCATAAGGAGATAAATATAACCAGATCAAAACAATACAGTTTAGAAGCAAACAAAATATCAACAAAAGAAGTGAGGTATGAAACTAAGGGACATATGGCAGAGTGAACAAGTGGGTGTTTGACTTAGTTTTAAAAACTCTAGAATCGCTTTTTTTTCCATGCTGAACTTTTTTCCTTTCACCTAACTTTCCATAAGAAGGCTTACATTTAACGGTCAAAATCCAGCCTCTGTAGTTGTGTTGTGTTGTGTTGTGTTGTGTTGTGTTGTGTTGTGTTGTGTTGTGTTGTGTTGTGGTGTGTTGTGGTGTGGTGTGTTGTGTTGTGGTGTGGTGTGTTGGCTCGCTCTCTGTTTCAGTTTCTACCTACTGAACAACATTTTAGTCAGCAGGATTCCCAGTGACTGTGTGTAGGCCGTAACAGGGCATTTCTGTATTAGAAGCACTTATGTCAACAGGCTTTATGTAATCGTCACTTGACATTTTGAATTACAATAAAATATGTATCCAATAATATTTAAACTTGCTGAGGCATAACTGGGCAACTTCAGACGTTTTTCTCACTCATATTCAGATTTAGTTTACCTTAAATATTAATATCTTGGCGTCAATCAAACTCTTTCTGTAGAGTAAAAGCATGCAAAACATTTCATGTCGTGAAACGCCGTCACATGACAGCAAAGATAAAATAACTGCCGTTGTGCATTGTCTACAAACCCAGAATGAACAGGCTTGATGACGTACCTCGGACTGACAGCTTTTCTTTTGAAGGATCCCATTGAAGCATAAGGTGACACAGAATTGGAGATTACAGTGAAGTACTTAAAAGTTTTCCCTCGGCTGCGTCGACGCTCCGGGGTTTTGCACGACGCCTTTGACTGAGTCGCTGAAATCGGGCGGACGATTTGAGGTGTTATCAGTATTTCACTTTTAAGTACATAGCACATATTTTTAATACTTTATGTTTTGTGGCTGGTGGCTTTGAAGCGCAGTATTTCTGTTAAGGAGCTACGGAGATATTTTAAACTTCCACCACTTTTGCTTAGGTTTTTATATCTATATATATATATATTTTTTTTTCATTCCAAGCTCCATATTATTTATTGAACAGCTGTAGAGTATGTTCCCATGTCTTTGAAAGATTTATCTCTCTTTAAATCCATTTTTCCTTGTGAAATTCTGTAACTCTGAGTGAATCTCTTCAAAGGTTAGTGGGTGAAGTCCAAATTGAACATGCTGTTAGATTTTATTTCTTTATGTATGAAAATTGGATTAAATCCTCATGTGAGTTTAAAATGATGGTGATTTACATCATATTTTTTAATGTAAATCAACATTAAAATAAATGTTGTTTTGCAAGCTTTTGTTTTTATTGTTTTTGTGTGTGTGTGTTACCAAAGCAGTTCCAGTTCAAAACCTGGACCAGTTTCCTCCTTTGCCACAAGCCGGACATCAGCTCTGGCAGTGAAATAAATGTTTTCTAAGCAGAAACTTCCTTCTTTAATTCCTTCAGGGGCTAGTTAATGAAAAAAATCTATTAAAGCATGGCTAAGAGACAATATGGCACCTAGGTGTTTAGCTTTCCAAAAGAAATGTGATTATTGATCTTTTGTTAAAATGATGCTAATTAAGAAACATGCCTTAGCCCAGATATACCTTTTCTGAAAACCCTCCATATAGATGACTTTTATTTTATGTTTGTATTCTGATCTGATACAAACATAAAATCATCTTTGGGCTTATTTTTGTCAGCAAAGTGTTGCCGTATTCAGTTTATTTCTCTGTGCAGTTTTTCTTACCACAGTAGTTAATATCTTCCTTATTTCTTGTGTGTTTTCTTGTCTCATTTCAGCATTATTCTTTTTCCCTGGTGATTTGTACATCCTTTCTGTGTCTTAGCTCAGCTCCTTCTGCGTTATCTGTGTTAATTATATTATTTTCCTCAGTCTATCTACGTCCAGCTCTCCCAGTGCTGCTCTGAATCCATCTGTTTATGCTCATCTGCTTTCATTATCACACTGCCCTCCTTTTCCTCAGTGTTTGAGCTTCTATTATACCTTCTTGCCTGATGTTCTGTTATTTTAGTGCTGTTTTGTGGTCAGTTTGTTTTGTTTTCCCACATTTACGTTCCCTCTGTCTCTTTTCTGCCTACACTGACATCCTATCAGAAACCAGGAACGTGGAGATGCCCCAAGTGGCTTTTTCCTTTTTTTATTGTATTCTTTTTTTATTTATTTATTTTTTTACACGTGCATGTGTATGTATGTGTGTTGTTGTAGGCCTCAACAATAATGCTTAAATTTAATTGACAATAACATTTTAGCTAGATATTTGCTTCTTGTTCTGGAGCCTTAGTAGAGGGATGTGGTGTGCAGAAGTGGGCCCTTAAATTATAACTATATATAACCAGCAAAACAGCTGAAACACTGAGTGCCTTTGCATCTAAACTAAAAACGAAAATGTTTAGTTACTTTTGAACCATAATCAATGAAACATTAATCAACATTCTGATGTTTAACTTGACAAAATATAACGCTTCAAATTGACTGTGTATTTTTGTGTTTTTCTGATTAACTGCCTCACTTGCTCAAATGTGCTATACAAATAAACTTAATAAACTTAATAAAAAATATATTTTTTCTTTCAACATAGACCTGACTGTGAAGAAACTGGGCCTGATATCGAAGTTACATAAAACAGTTCAGAAATGGTCCAACCCCAGAGACAGCTTCTGACTTTGCGTTCATCAGGCTGTGCTAACGGCCCGCAGCGCTACATACGCAGCCTCAGTCGGTTTCTCCGCTTTGGGTTGGAGCAGCCTCCAACGCTTTGGTATAAAGAGACGGTTCGGCGGCGCAGCTCCAGCCTGCTTTCAGGCCACGCTCTGCTCCACTTTCACCTTGCAGTTGGTATCAGACGGGATCTGGGCTGGAGGTGAGCGATGAACAGGATGAACTCACTGCAGATGCTGACCTGCTAAAGGAAGGTTCAGCCCGTGGCATTTAGAGCTCACATCTAATGTTACATAGTCTGAAGTGAACATAACATAACAATTTGGGCCGCAGCCAAGCTTGCCACAGTTCAATTAATCAAGATGTCTGAAAGTTTACACCCATACATGTGAAATTTTAATTAAGATTTATGTTAAACAAATGTAATATATTCTTACCTAATAAATACATGTAAATGTATATGTACATGTACAATAAATAAGATTTTTTTGATTCAAATTATTTGAAATATTGATTTTTTTTTTGGTCTGTGATGAAGACACGCCAAGATGAGACAGGTTATTAGGACAGCATACTTTCAGCAACTAGACAATTCAAAGTGCTCTACATGATTAGAAGGAAAATGAAACAACAGACAAGCAAAAAAGAACAAAACAAAAACATTGCACTACAGAGTAAGAGGAAAGTTATGACGGGATGTTCTTAGTCGAAGGCAGCTCTGAGCAGCCCTGATTTACAGGAGCTCGGTGTTTCAGCGTCTTCTGTAGGTTTGATCCAGATTTAAGGAGCACAAAACCGACTGGTGCTTTAATTTATAAAAGTATTTTAAAGTCTATTCTCTGAGCTACAGAGACCCAACGGGATGCAGTAGTAATGCAGCAGCACTACTGCATTGAAGGACTTTAGATCTGGACTGATGTTCTCTGTCTTCCTGGTTTTAGTGAGAACTTGAGCAGCAGCGTTCTGGATCAGCTGCAGCTGGAGGATTTAATTTTTAGAGATAACTTTGAAGACCATGTTGCAGTAATCAAATAGACTAAAGGTAAACATACAGATGAGTTTCTCAAGGTTTTATTCAATATATATTTTATCTCTCCACCTTACAAATGTCAGCCTTTCTGAGGCACTAGCATTCCTACTGTACGATACTGCATGGTAGCCCCTGGATGTATTTTGATCTTTAAAGCAGTCTGCAGCTGGGTTGCTGTGGAAGTTCACCAGTCAGATGTTAGAGCTTAATTCAGTAAGACACAGCAGCAGTTTGGATTATTCATTAATGTTCTTCATAACTCAACTCTTGTCTAATCAGAAATAATCTCTCCTACAGTCTTCTCTTCTCTCAGCAGCATTGTACCAAACAGGGAAAACATTGGCTGCCTTTGCTTTGCATTGTCCCCACATTATGACAATAATATGACAGGATGCAACTCCATATTAGATTCTTAATGAATGTCGGTTCTTATGTTGTTGTAAAATTTATGTTTGTTTTATTTGCCCCACGTTTAACTCTGAAAACCTGGCCCTCTATTGGTCTGAACTCTGTCAGAAACTAGTTCTGACAGGAAGATCGTGACATGAATTTTAACAACGGGACTAAAACAACACAAGAACTTACAAATAACAAAGCGGATACGATGCAGACCAGGGCACAGGCGGCATCGCCAAGGGAGCGCGACACAGAACCCTGATGACAAACGACTTCTCTGAGTATAAATACTGAGCAGGGTGATTGGTGGAGTGAAAGCAGCTGAGCGATTGCAGTGTGGGGCACTGAGGGCTGGTGATAAGACAAAAGAGAGACACAGTGAACACTATCTAAAAAGAGGATGATAAACAAAAAGACGAATCATGGGAATTACTCAGAACTCTCCACCCTAAAAAAAACAGATGTCAGACTGAAGCGGACAAGACAACAAACCCAAAAACTGAAGGAGAGACGATGATCACTGCCACAACAGATAGGTTTAAACTTTCAAACCATGACGTTTTACTTTGTCTAAATGAAATATCTACAATCCACATTTAACACTAGCTTATGTCACAGTGAGGTCTACGGAAACCCTCAGTGGGAATTTAACAACTTAACATCATTTAAATCACCAGTATGACTAAAGACATGAGAAACAGACCTCAGGACTCGGAGCAAACCTGACGAAAAACGTGCAAAGTCTTCATCTTAGACATTGTACTCTCTAGCCAGTGTTAACTTTTAGCTTGTAATTTTCAAACTTTGGCTGTGAAGCTACGACCACAGTGTCTGTAAAACAGCCAACTGCAGGCTGTTTGCATGAGAAGACAGGCACATTAATTAACCTGCTAATATTGGGTTGTGTTACGCTATAAAAAGCAGGACTGCCATAAGTTATAATATTTTGCACAGGAAGCACTTGAAAGTTTCCTCATTAGCATCTGTTCATTCTATTGCTTGCTTAAGTTTGTTTATAAAAAATTTAAACAATGTTAAACTATAACTGTAAAAAAAAGGAAGAAGAAGAAGTTAGTTTCAGCTGCAGTGGGAATAATGCTTTAATTTTCACTTTAACAGTTTTATTACCATGAAATTATGGCACTTTTAATAAATGCTATTATATCACCATAATGTCAGACCAGCCAAAGCTTACAGTGTCTACACCTGCTTATCCATGCTGGGTGGATGTCTGTCCCCATCGGCCTTTGGGCGAGACGTGGGGAACATCCTGTACAGATCACCGTCACAGTGACGGTGATCTGTACAGGGCTACACACACACACACACACACACCTATACACTCACTCTTAACACAGATTATTTAGAAAGACCAATTTACCATATTATTACCATATTGTTACCTTTCTGCTACAATGTACAGGTGACCTTTTCAGCAATGTGGTCCCTACATTGCCTTTGGTTGTGACAGTAGCTGAGTTTCCATTAAGCATAAAATTGCCCTAATTGAAATTACAAAACTAAATTAGCTTAATGGAAACAACAATTTCCATAAAAAGTTACATATGTATCCACTGCCACGTATGAGGGGTTGGTTGCTCCAACGCCTGAATAAAAAACTTTGACGTTCCGTCTGATGGCTGATGGACGATGAACACTGGCGCCATGGCTAAATTATGTCTATATCTCATGTAGCTGTTTACATCCGTTGTTGCCCAGATTTTGACTAGCTTAAATGCGTGTGATTTTAATTTAACATATTCATGGAAACGCTGCAATTACAAAATTGCAGGGCTTTTTTTTTTTTCAACATTAGCAGAATGCAGACAAAAATTTGTGCACATTTTTTAACGGAAACGCAGACAGTGACAAGTAAAGACAGGAATCACAGCGATGGCGTCGTTGGAACTTTCCGTGTTGCAAAGTCAATTGGTGTTCAACAAATCTATTTCAGCTTATTCATCTGACATCTGCTTCAAAGTCGTTCACCTAAGTCCCCCATAACATGGAAAGAAACACAAGCAGAAGGTGTTTTCTATACATCTGCTTCTGCATTTTATTCTACTGCATTATTTGTCTCTCATTTTCACTCTCCATTGTCAGAATGTCCTGTGATTTTTCACGTTAAAAAAACGAGCAAGACCAAGACCTTTCCGAGACCAACATCGTAGATAAAGTCAAAGCCAAATTTTACATGAATTGCATTCATTGCGAAAGATTTTAAGTTACAATATTAAGTCCACATAGTCAGCTGAAAGAGTTTAGAGGGGAAACTAAATCAATGCTGTTGTTTTTTCTTTGGTGATGCAGCACAGCAGAGACAGGACCTTCCTGTGTTTCTGTGTTGACATACTGGAACTGATTTCATCCCGGGTTTTTTTTTTCATCTCCTGTTTGTCCTCTTCGTTCTGACCCTTTCTCACGACAGACAAACCCCACACTACAGTAGTTGGCAATAAATCCGAAAACATAACACAAATTACAGAAGACCGAGTGTCACCCAGCACGGAGAGAATGGAGATGTTTTCTGAAGGGAGAGGAAGTAAAGGGTGCTTTTTTTTCCTTTTTTTTTTAAACCTGTTTTGTTAGTGACTGCTGCGCCACCACCTCCCACCACCTGTCAAAGTGACAGCACTGACAGTCCTTGGGCACAACTCTGACATTATTTGCTGAAGGTAAATAAGGAAAAATATGTCGCCAGCGCGCATGATTCATAGTTAGTCCCAGCCTCCTGTGTGCAGACATGTTTTCACGCTCATTTTTGAAAACTTGGGGGGATTGCTGCAAAGATTCTCTATAGTGTTGTCTCGCCCTCTCTCTTTTGGCAATGTAGTGGGGATAACAAAGATAATCCCAGGAGTTGTTTTTTAGTTAGTTGTTTTTTTAATCTTTTAGTTTGGAATTGCTCTGCCATTGATCTCTGTGAAGGAATTATGCAGCAAAGCCATCTTTCTGTTCCCCTCCCTGTCATTCTTTTTTAGTATCTATTTAATTGTGCAAAAATTTCATCCAGCTGAAGCCTGCTCTGCTACTTTCTCATAACCCCGCTTAAAGGCTTGTATGGATCAGGATATGGTAATACTCGCCGTACTAAGCCCTTGTAATCTTCATGCTTGAATTTGTGAACAGAGGGCCGTGTCTTTTCGGCGTACTGTAAATAGTGGCAGCATTATATAGCATAGCTGCGTGGAGGAAAGTAGCTCTGTACCTCGTATTGAAAAGAAAAAAATTGCAAAGACTTTTTCGCAGCCTCCTGTAACTCTGCCGCTTTGACACACAAGTGCATTAATTATGACTTAAAGCTCAGAAGATGAACGGCTCTGGACTTATGTAATGTTGTCTTGGTAACTTTAATTCATTTTACTGGAACTTAAGACCATATGCATGTCTGGCGGCATCCGGTAAAGCGTGAAATCACTTGGTTTTTCATGAAGCCCATTTGGATTTTGTGGTTAAGGCTCATTGGGGCAGAGGTAGTCATAAAACCTTCATTTAGTATATCAGCACTGTCTTTTCTCATTATGAGCTCACCAAATGATCAGTGTCGGCATTGAAATGAAGCCACGCTCTAAAGCGGTGAGACCTGAATGTAGTCATGTTCAGTGTTCTTTAATAATCAAGAGAGGAACCAAGTTTTTTTATTCAACTTGCTGTTTTTGTTCCCCTCTACAAATCCTTACTCAGTGTAATCCAAAGCAATTGACATATAGAGTTACAGGCTTAGCTTCTATCAAGGGATGTTTGAAATGATTGGGAACTTTTTTTAACCAACATTCATATGAAAAGACCTTAAGTTGTACAACTTTTCACTTTCACTCATGTTTGGGCTTGCTGATGCACTTGCTTGTCCATGCAGAGAAATAATTAAAGACTGGTAGTGCTGGGTGAAATGGCTTGTAAAAATAAATTCCTCCTTTTTTTCTTTTCATTCCAAATTTCATATCCAATTTTAATACATTTTCTTAAAAAAGAAAAAACAACTGACAGAAAATCTCTTAAAAATACTTGTTTTTATTTCAATGGTTAACATCCCTTTGGAAAGCCAAGAAGCGCCTTAGTAGAGAAAAAAACATCCATATTTTCCAAAAAATAAATCTTGTCTATTTGCTAATTAATCGATTTTAACAAAATTGATTAATCAATTAGTTGATTGTGTCGCTTAATTATCCAACCCAAAAATCTTTATAAAAGATTTAAGCACAAGGTAGGTATCAAACCAGCTAATAGTTACATAATCAATCAAAATTTCAATTAGTGTAGTAGGTTTGAATCACTCGCTTATCAGAAAACTGATTTGGTCTTTTGAGTTTCCCACTAAACTGAAGTGACTCTCTTCAATGGAGCCTGTCGATTATCACTGTTTTAACTTCAGCTCATTAACAGCACACAATAATCAGATTTGTTCCAACGTGTCAGCATAAGTCAGAGCAAAAAACATATGAAGCACATGTAGAGGAGGATAGAGTCCCAACAACAATCAACTCTCACAATCTTTTGAACACAAATCATAGCAGAACCAATCATTGCTGACGTAGCAAACGAACTTCTGCTCATCTGATTGGCAAAAACGACAAGTTTTGGCAGGGAAATGAATAAGCTGAAAAACAAATGCACTAATCTATCTTGATTAAACGTGTTCAAAATGCAGCAGTTTATATGTCACTAATCATTAACACTGCTGTCTTGTCTGACTTGCGCTATAATCTCCATATGCGCAGAGCCTTGGATTGGCTCTTGGTGAAAAATAAGCTAGATATTCCCCATCTAATATTTTTAGAAGTATTGTAGTATCTATACAAATGTTTTATGTAATCAACTCTTGTTTAGCCACACTTTACACAGTTTAATTAGGAATGCACCGATGGACTTTTTTCACTTCTGATCCCGATGTTAATATCAGATCAGTATCAGCCGATACTGATTAGCAGCTGAATTGAAACAACAGACATAAATGTACTGAATTCAAAATTTATCTGATAACTCTTCCCTTGTACAGCACAACAATTGTCACCGGATAACCGATCTAGAATTTGTTTTCCATACTGGGACAGATACAGATACTAACATCGGATCGGTGCCTCTGTAATTGTTACACAAGGAATGCTTTAAAATGTTGTTTTACTTTTCCATCATACAACAACATTGCTGGACTAAAGTATTATTTCTGGAAGAATGAGAACATGGAGCTCCCTTCCTTCAAACTTATAAAATGAAACAAAAGCTAGAGCTTATTAAAGAGTCCTGTTTAGTTTTTATCATATACAATGTTAAAGTTGAAGATTTAGAAATTAATTAATATGTTGCGTTAATAATGTGTTTTTTACATTGCGGACACCAGGAAGAGTAGCAGTTGTCACGGCAATGGCGAATGAGGATCTTTATAAACAAACAATCTATAAAAGCTGAGAGAACAGTTTTTAGATTGATCAATAAGAAAAGTATCTTAATGCATCTAAGGATATCAGTTTAATATTGTCAGAGTTTAAATTGTTGGCACAAATAGAAAACCCTCACTGGTCCATGGTAACAAAAATGGTAGGAATTGTCAGCAGCTGGAAATAAATTTAGATCCACATGACCAGAACTAGCTAATCAACCTCCAATGCCATAACATGAGGCAATAATCCATGGGAATTTCAACTTGGATTGTTATGCATGTCTGAAACCTATCTCTGCAGAGATGCACGATATTGTTTGCTTTTTCCATCATTTGTTGTCACTTGTATCTTTCCTCCTATCGTCTGTTATATTATGCAGTTATGATGTTTGAAAACTGATAAACCACTGCAACTCTCAGCTCGCCTCGCTACGTATTCTTTGCAGTAGCTGCACACATAAAGGAAGTGCTGATATTGTTGTATTTCTTTATGATAAATTTGATTTGTTGCAGGATTTCAGCCTAATATTTTCTGTGGATGTTGTTTACATCAAAACATGCAAAACCTTTTTGGCTCCATACTTAAACTTGCACATAGGAATGGGAGTTTATTGTAACATTTATCATTTATTGTGACAAATATCATTATAAGATTTTGATTTATTGTTATTACAATAAATTTCAATTTATGATGTTTTAAAATACCTAAAACTATTTTCTCACATTTTGTTCAACAAAGCTATATCAATATATTTTTAAAAATATGACAAACTGCAGTTACTGTGTGCATTTAGTGACACAAATCACACTTCTTTATGTGACTGATGTCCTAAAAAAAGTGTATTTTGACTGGGAATGTTTTTCAAGAACAAAATTTGTGTTTGTAGGAATATAATTATTGTGACACACAATCATGACCAAATGACATAGTTGATATAATCACTTTTACCACAATAATACTACAAAATATCAGGATAAAACTAAGTCCATATCATCCACCTATACTCATATGTTAAAATTAGGTAAAATATCACCTGCAGCAACACAGGAACTGTGGATTGTTGGGTCTGTGAGCATAATAATAATAATAAAGTAACCCACCTCAATCAACACTGAAATGGCTGTTTTATTTCAGCTCAATCCTCCATTTAGTTCCTGTTGTTCTCCTGGTAACCTCTCCTTCCTCCACCAGCAGATTCATGAGTATCGATCGTCTGGGGGGGAGAGCACACACGTGCAACCAATTCATTTTTGCCTGACCTGTAAAGGCAAAGGTTTGTAGAAGCTAATAAAAAGCTAATTATTCAATTATTCTTCTCCGACAAGCCATTTTCCTTCAAACCATTTTATCTATGGTTGTGGTGCATTGGGAGCTCAGACGAAAAACAATTGCTTGTCTAAAATAATTACCTCACTTTTGTGGTTTTAGCCTCGGTTTTTATTGCGAGAGATCAGACCGAGCAGGATATGTCTAATTTCCTAAGTGACATATATCCCATTAGTTCGGCATTTTGGGGTGTTGCTAGCTTAAAAACTCTATTAGTGTTGTAATTAGTGATTGAACGTGTGCACAGCTGGAGAAAACATGAACATGTACAGCACATAATTGATGCTTTGCCATATAGTGGCCATGATCTCATATGAACAGGAGCCCATTAATCAAAGTGCTGACAAGGGGAGTTGTGACCACAGCCGGTAAAAAACAGGAAATGGCCTGACAGGAGGTGACTTCACGGATCTGCTGAGGATGAATTTAACCCCCATGGTTATGAAAGCTATCAGGCTATGCTGAACTACTGAGCGGTGTCACTATTATCTGACCGAGTGGTTTGTCACTTGCGCGCAAATCCAATGTGACATTGAGATTGTCCTTTAACAAGCGTGTTACAGCTGCGCCCTGCTTTATTGCTCGTCTTTATCTCGACACCGCGATCGCTGAAGTTTGAGAATGGAGCTCCTCCGTGGAGAAAAAATAATAATAATTTTAAAATCAGACCTTAACCTCCCGGTCAGGCGGTTTAAAAATAATTAAAGCCTGTAATAAAAACAGAGAAACCTCTTTAGGAGTCTGTGCTAAAATGAAGTTCTCATACTGCTGTGTGATTTATTAAAATTCATCTTGTGCTTACCCAGCTGCTAGTGTAAGCTCCAGAATTTCTCTTTTTAGTTTTGGATATCTTGTATCCATGCGCTCATAGATTTGCATTTCATATTACTTTGGTTATTTTGAAATTGATTTAAATTGTTTTAGGGTGAAATGATTATAGAACAAACATTTTACAAAAATAAAATAAAACAATTTAATTAATAAGTTTGAAATTATTATAGAGTTTCTCTATCCTCTACATTGTCAAAAATATATGTATTTGATACTGGCTGCATGTTTCACCTGAGTTAGAAGAATTAAATTTGACACTTTATCATTTCAGTATAGTTGAAGTTAGAATGACAAAGAATGAAAAGCTGGCTAGTCCTAGCTAACTGGGCTGGCAGCTGGTACCAGCTAGCAACATTCAGCTAGCATCAGCTAGCTGCCAATCCAGCTAGCAAAGCTAGCCAAACAGTTCTTTCTAGCCAAACTTCAACTATTTTCAGAATTTGTAGGCAAAGCCCAAGAGGTGTTGCCTGACCATTGCCTTCCTATGCATTTCCACTTGATGTTCATTTCCCTTCAGTGGTATACCTGGGATTTCTCCCATTGAACTCAATTTCTCCGGTTCAGCTTCAGCTGCTGAGATCAACGATATTGATTTTCTGCACTGTTTTACAATTTTATTTTGCCTCCGATTGTAGTTTAGCAAAGGCAGTGGAGGTGAAGTGAACAAAGCCGTTCAGTCCGTGTTGATCTCGCTTCCAAATATTGAATCAACATTAATACCCATCAAGTTCAGCCTGGCACTTCTCTCTTTGCAGTGAAGGACGGTTGCTTGCAGAGCAGGCACTTTCCAGTAAGCTTCATTGCGTCAAACTAGCGCATTACATACGTCACAGTCAAATGTTTACGATGGTGAAAAATTTAAAACTTTTACACCATCATCCAATAGCCGGGTCCAGACCCTTGGCCATTGGACAATATGTTGGTATTTACTAGGCTTCAGAGCTGGGTCACTCCCAGGAAACAAACCAGTTTAATGAAACACTTTCAATTCTGCCAAGGAGAGAGGTCAAAGGACCAGTAACAATTATGCTAGAAGTGTGTTGATACACAGTAAAAATGCCAGTGTTGAATTAACACCCAATAGTGTCTATATGTGTCCAGGTCAGCTGGTGTTAAATTCAACACTACAGAATGTCACATTAACATTTACAATGGTGTTAGTGTTAAAATATATTAAAAGTAACACCAGTGTAGTGTTGATCACAAAACATAATGTGGTGTTGAAAAAGTAAATAATTGACCCATAAGGTGTCAAAATCAATTAAATCCAGTGGAAAATATTCAAAAC
>CAEGAF010163070.1:0-20073 GCA_903067075.1 Micropoecilia bifurca | reverse complement strand
TGGTTGGTTGGTTGGTTGGTTGGTTGGTTGGTTGGTTGGTTGGTTGGTTGGTTGGTTGGTTGGTTGGTTGGTTGGTTCCTCTCTGACCCCTGACCTCCAGAGCTGCAGCAGCTTCTCTTATGAACCAGCTTCCTCCGTTTCTCAGTCTGTTTTTCTTCCCACAGACGTTTGGAGCTTCAGGCCTTCAGCTGTGGGCTGGAAGAGGAAGAGGAGGGGGATCCTCCCGGCTGGTGATGAAGAGGATGTTTCTCTCTGGGCTTTTCAGCATCAGTTATGCATTCTGCATATTTTACGTGGGTGTTTTAGTTTTCAAATGTTTTCATGATGGGATTTTAACTCGCAGGATGATGAAACGCCAAGCAACAGATTCTGGTGACTCCTGGATGATTTATGAAGGTTCAGTCGGAGCGGGAAAACCTCCTGCTTCGTCAGATTCCTCTGAGGCGACATCAGAGGAGGAAGAGCGGAGAACTGCAGGACAGCGAGGAGGCGGCAAGCATCATGCAACCACGCCTCGCCGTCTCCAAGATTAATACGCTGCAAGGAGCCAAAACAGCTGTCAGAGTAAAAACTGACATGAGGAGAGTTATTTCCACATCCTCCGCTTAGATCGTCTCTTCAGGGAAACATGGAGTCATCATGGGTATTAAAGGGTTAAAATGATTTTGTTAATGTTGACACAGAATAAACATCTCAGCACTTTGCTCATAGAAGCTACCCTGACACTTGGACCGGAGTTTCAGCTTTAAACTGATACAGACAGACCAAAACATGACCTGCAGGATAAGAGAGCCTGATGGTAAAACCACGGTGGAGACTCATGTTACTGAGGGGAGACAAGCAACTCTGGACCCAGAGAGCAGAAGGATCAAACCGGTTGGTAATGGCATTTTTATGCCATTACCATTATATTATTGTTTATCCCAATAACGTCTGGGATCAACACTACACACTCTGGTGCGTTCAAGTTCTCTGCTAAGATCAGTCATAAAGGGATTTTCCATGACTCGTCCTCACCATCCAGCTGTAAACAGCTGCTTCTGAGGCAAAACAATGACACAAAACAACTAGGAAAACACACACGAACGCACGCACACACACACACACACACACACACACACACACACACACACACACACACACACACACACACACACACACGGAGGAAGCAGCAGAGAGGGTGATGCTGACTTCCAGAACAGGAAAGGCCGAGACAATGAGGGGAGGTTTCCCTCTCTGATCTCTCTCTTGTTCCTCTGTGGTTTGACCGACTCTGCTGCAGGTCCATGAACGCATCAGGAGGATTTCCTCCACCTCTCTGCTCTGAACCGCTTCAAATCTGATTTTTCATTAGAAACAATCCAATTTACATAATCTCAGCCTGAGATTGATCCAGAGTCACCTTGGTAATGCCTCCCATCAGGCAGATTACACATCCTCACTGAATGATCCAGAAGGACGTTTAATGATCTTTAAATCACCAGTATGTCTGATTGAACCTGAACACAACTCAGTGACGTCAGAATCATCCAAATCTCCAGAGGAAAACACACTTGGTCCAGTTTGGTTTGACACCACTGAGGACTCTGGGTCAACGTGAGTGAACGCGACCCAAAGCTGATTTAAACGGAACCAGGATCATTAATTAGTATAGAGATAAATGATCACGTATACATTTTAAATTTATCACGATAAATGATAAATGATCATTTATCATCTGATAAATTTAAAATTTAACGTGAAAAATTTATAATCGTGACAAGAATTTTGATTTATCGTTGCCTTGATATTCCAATTAACGATGTTTGAAACCCACCAAAACGGACCAAAATTGTCTGGACCATTTTTTGTATCCACTCTTTGTTCAATAAGAGTGTCAATAAATATCAAAATATAATTAAATACAGTTACTGTGCGCAGTTTAGTGATACAAACCACACTTCTGTATGTGACAGATGTCCTAAATACAATTTCTGTTTTTCAAAAGTTTCATTTGGGGACAACTGCTGTGCCATGTAGTCAAAAACATACGATTAACTAAAAAAAAAAGAAGTTCTTATCGTCACTTTTATCATTATAACAATTGTACCTAAAAATATCATGTTAAAACTTTAAATCCAAGCAATAAACATGACATTTTATCAAACGCCATCATCAAAATGATTTATCAAATATCAAATATATTGATAAATGTTCAATTATCCTTCACTACTTATCAGTAATTTAACCTTGATTAAACCGCCTGCAACGGATTAAAACTCACCGAACCAGATTTCTGCTGTCGGCTGGGATGTGGACCTGCGGACCGGTACCAGCTGGGTTCTGCTGCCGGCTGGGATGTGGACCTCCGGACCGGTACCAGCTGGGTTCTGCTGCCGGGACGTGGACCTCCGGACCGGGTGGAGGATGTTTCTATCTCAGTTCAGTCAGAAGGAGGAAAGGTTCTGGACCGGGTCCAGCAGGCACCGCGCTGCCCAGAGATGGACCAAATAGAAACTAACGGAGAAGTTCAGCTGCGGCTTCAAGCTGCCTCACAGTGCTGCGTTCACTGACCGCTCGGAGATTCTGCCTTCATTGAAAAGATCGACTGACTCAGAGTTTAGTTTAGGAATTCAGATGCTAATATACTTTATTAATGAAATGTTATTGTTACACATTTTAATTTAAAATTCAGCCATTGTAGATTTTGATGAAAGATTTCCTGTTCCGGTCTGTATTACAGCGAAGTTGAAGAAGCCTCTGACTGAAGATGCTTTTTCTACGACAGTCTCATTATTGGCTCAGCCTTCTGATGAATTTCTCTCAGTTCAGTCTTCTTTTATTTTACTTTAATCTTTCTAGTGTTTTTTTAGTGTTTGTTTTCTCATTTATGTAATTGATATCTGGGTTTTTATTCTCGGGTTTAATTTTTGTATTGATCTTTTCTCAGTGTTCGGAGAGCAGCTTTATGATTAAAATCGATATAACGTTCTTCTAAAACCCTGTTATTGAATAAACAGCCTTCCAGACTAATTTATACATTAACAAGAGAAAAACATCTGAACTTTGCAGAGTAACTTTAAAAGATACAAATGACATGCAAATAAGATGGATACAAAGAAAAGACTAAAGAGAGAAAAGGATCAGCAGTAGGAACTAAAGTGGTGGAAAATCAGACACAGTTCTTATTTTACCTGCAACAAGAATTAGCCAAAATAAATCACTAAAATTTAATAAATTACAAAAATCATAAACAAAATGACAAAATAAAATAAAATAAATAATAAATAAAGGATCGATTTAATTTTGAAATGAAAAAACTTCTATTTGCAGCTAATAAAACATTTTTACAGTTTTATGCATTTGTGCATTTTTTTCTCTGTGCAGGTATTTTGTCTTTTGTTTTGTATTAATTTTATAATGTGTAAAGTTTAAAAACGTAAGTTCTTCTAGATTTATGGTCAATTTCTGAAACATTCTGTATACAAATGTCTTATACAAATCCTAAAAATAGACTAATTTCTGGATGGTTTCCTGCATCGGTGCATAAAATACAACTGATTAAGTTGCAGTAGCCTCGCCTGGCCTGAAGGTGGCAATGTAGAGCCTGCAGATTGTAAAATATGATTATTTAGGAAAGCAAGTGGATCCAGTTCAGCTGCTCTGATATAGGTTTGTTTTTTTCTCAATAACAGAAATAGGAGAACAAAAAACAGGAGGAGAGGTAAAATATAATTTATTTTACATCAGGACATGAGAAGAACCCAATTGTATTGATCTAAAAATATGAATATGACTTTAACATGTTCAAATACATGATCAATCTCACCTGAAGAGCCATGAATGTTGGAGAAATGCTTGCTTTAAAAGCTTCAGCAATCAAGACATAGACAACTGTCATCATTTTAAACAACAAAATAGCAAAATTAATTAACAATTAATTATGTTTTCATGTTTCCCAGATTACTGACTAGAATTTTATGATCAAACTTTAAATGTTTTAATGTCACATCAATAATTTCAGAGTCAGAAAAAAAACAAATAGCCTCAGGTGAAACTATTTTCTTGTGACTTCTGGAATCCCACAGGGCAGAAAACCTGCCAGAAACAAACATTTTTCATAAAAACAGATTCATATTAAAGGTTTCTCACAAAACGTCTGTTGATCTGCAGAATTTTATCTTTATTTATGCCTTGATATATTTTACTCCGTTATAAAAATACTTTTCTCTCTTTATTTACTTCACAATAATAATATGTAGAAATATCTTCATCTTCAGGAAGAACGTATTGTAAACAGGTTAACGTGTGTTTCCAGTTCAGGTTCTATGTCCCACAGAGCATCGCGTCAGTGAACGCACCTCGGGATCATCACCACATTTTAAAGCAGAGCGCCCCCTGGTGGCACCACAGCGTTAGCACTGGATTTATGAACAGATTAGGAAGCAACAGGAATCCAGAACCATAAAAAAACAAACACTCAGTCCACTGACAGTCACTTTACTCTAAAGATTGGATATCAATCAATCAATCAATTTTATTTGTATAGCACATTTCAGCAGCAAGGCATTTCAAAGTGCTTTAGACAACGTAAAATGGAAAAGAAAACAGAAATAGACAGATTTTGAAAAAGATTAGAGAAACATTATTAAAAGTAAAAATTAAATGTGAAAACATTTTAAAACATCTCAAACCTCGACATTATACAAGGATTCTCAAACCTCAGAGTTTTAGCAGAGGATATAAATAATCTATTTAGTAAGGCTTGATTTTATATCTTTGAGTTTTATTTGTTTTGAAGATATAAAATGTGACGTTTTTTGGTTGACTTTTGTTTTCAATTTTTTGTTTTTTGTTTTCACATTTATATTATTTTATTAACATTTATAAAAATGTATTGTTTTTAATTCAACGTTATTATTTTTTAATTTATTTTATGTACCTTGCTGCTGTCACAAAGCTTTGTTGTGAAAGTCCTGACCGGAAGTAGTGTGGTATTGCCGCAACTTTACTTTTTGTTGTTTTCCAGGTTCGCGGAGCTTTACTTGCGTTCTGGGCAGGTCAGGTTGGGAAATATAGACGAGATGGACGGAGAGCTCGGTGAGTTTAAATTATTTTAACAGCGAACCTTTAGGTATGCAACTTTTTCAACAAGTTTTTCATATTTCGCTATGATGTTTTTTTTTCTTCCAAACTGAACTGGGTCAGAACATTCAGTCCGTTTACTCTGATATTTTTGCTGTGAAAAAGTTTCCTTAAAAAGTTGTCTGAGCAGGAAAGGTTTTCAGAGTTTAACTGGAAAACGCAGAAACAAAGTTCATAAAAGTTCTGCTGAGTTACAGAACCACTAGAATAAAACCAAACCAAGGTTCTGACAGAACCAGTTCAGGTTTTGAGTTAAAGACTCAGAAGAATAGGAGCCCAGGTTCTGCTTTCAGCATCCAATCTGAGTCAGATTACTGAATAAACTGCAAAGATGGTTAATTAATTCCGTTAAATGACTGTATCTGTAGATAATTATGTATGGAGCTTCAGTAGTGCCACATTTCATGATGAAGTCTTGAATGATTAAGTTATGAAATTTATAACTCTGACGTGTCATTGATTATATAAATCCAAAAATTATATTGATTGATTATATCAATCATATGATTATGTTATGATTGTTTTTGATTATGTAAATCCAAAAACAATCATAACATGGTTATGCTTGTTATGACAATTGGCTAAATATGCCTTAACAAAAATAGTTAACGAAATAATTATCTGATATTTTAAGTTATTTTTTCTTTTGATATGTCAACTTTACCACTCAAATTGTTCTATTTTCATTTGATACGGGTGGAAATAATCATTAATTAATTCATATGTTACACTGTGATGCTTTTGGGTCCAGATAACTGTGGATCAACCATGACAAAACCTATATAGAGTTTTAGCATTTCACTTGTGGTTACTCTAAAACAAAAGGACTAAATGGATTTTAAGGACATTTCCATGTTTCCTTTCATTTTAAGATAAGGAAACTTCTGCTCAGGTTTCTTTGTTTTATTAAATTCAGTTCAATTTGGTGTAATGCAATTAAATTCACTTCATTCAGAAATGTTCCAATTATTTAAATGCTGCTTGTTTCTACTGGTTGTGGCGTTCCCCTCGGAGGTGGACTGGGACGCCTTCAGTTTTGTGAAATTAGATCAAAGTATTTCAGAGAAACCTCTGAAATATTTTTAATTAATGTAAAGTCTGAAGTTCAGTTTTCATTCCAACCGGATAATCTTTGTGTGTTTTTTGTCTTATTACCATACATGTGTTAATTATTTACAGCACAGAGCCTTTGGTCAGCTGAGGAGTTTGACTGGACCGATTTACTGCAGGCCTTATCTTTACTGTCAGCTACCAATAAAAACATCAAACCTTTCACTTTAAACCTTTACGAGTTTACTTTTTTGTCAGACTGACACAAAGCAGTTCCTAACTCTAAACTTGAAGGAAAATTATCCTTCTTTTTGAAAAAATATTTAGTAAAAATTAAAATTTGAAACGTGTTGCATGCATTTTCTAAGTCAACTTCCCAGAGATTAGAAAGTCTACAGACTGAACATTTTCTCCATTCTTCTTCATAAAGTGCCTAAACTCTGTCTGGATGTTCAGGCTGGTTCTCCTGCTGGAAGCTGAACCAAGTCTCAGCCTGTAACTGGTTTTCCTCCTGCTCTGTCCATCCTGCCCTGGCATGATGCTGCCACCACCATGCTTTACCATGAGGGTAGTGTGTTCAGGGAGATGTGAAGGGTTAGTTTCCCTCCACACACATAACACTTTGTAAGTTTTGTTTTGGTCCATCCATCCATTGTCCATACCATTGTTTTTCAAAGTGTGGGTCGCAGCCCCTGGGAGGCCCGCCAGGGGTTTTGTGGGGGTCACAGAAAGTTTGAGAAAAGATGAGAAAAACATGCAAAAAATAAAAAATGTCATAATAACTTTTGTTTGTTTTTCAATCGTTTTAAAGATATAAATTATAAGTTAGAGTAATTGCTTTCTGGTGCTCATTTCTGATTGGCTGCCAGTCAAATTCATCAAGATACGTTGCTTGTCAAGCTAACTTAGCAAGCAAGAAATGGAAAAGTTTCTGACAAGAAAGAAAAGGAACTGTTAAAGGAACTGTTGTAGAAAACTATAAGAACTCTGGCAATAAAATTAATTTGATGTGATTAATAAAGTAAAGTAATTAGTAAAGTAATTAATAAAGTATTACATATTTTTTACATACAAGTATTACATATTTTCTTATAATCAAAGCATGAAATCATGATGAAAATGTATATTATTATCTGATAAAAAAAGTCATGATAAATCATCTGATAATCAGAGTCTCCCCCAATCTATTATAAGCCTGGCGGGCCACCAGGCTCTACTTGCCGAAAAGTTTATGTGTATTTACATATTTTGCAGCATTATTTATGAATCTGCACGCAGGCTGTGGGGCTTAGGGTTGAGCTCCTGTAATCAGTGGCGTTTGTTCTCACGCTCCCTCGCTGATTGTTTGGAGGTTTTCTGCTAATGACTCCATCTCTCCCTGCTTCCTGCTCTCCGTCCATCTGGGCCCAGATTGCCGAGGGAAACACCTTCTCGCTGATATTTTTACCCTCAGCCAGCGGTATTGTTTACTGTCTCCGACTCTGCTTGTATTTTTATCCGCCAATGGAGCCGGAGCAACGCGGTCAGCTGGAGAACGCGCGTATTCTCTGGTGTGACGTAACGATCCTGTTATGTAGAACCAGATTGAATAAACCCAGGCGGTTTAGACGTGGCTTAAACATGCAGTTTCAGACTCCAGTGTGTCAAAGTCCTAATCCAGTCAGATTTTCTTTTGTTGCTGACTAAATTTTAGTTCCAGCTTGGGAATGCTTTATTATCTTCATAAATACCTGAAGGAATTTATTATATGTGGAGTTGGGCATCTAGTTCCCTATTTCTAGGTGTAGCTCCATAGTAATCAAACCAAAACATTCAACGGTAGAGAAATATCTGCAGAGATCAGATCATTTCTCTCTTTTAAACACCTGGAAACGAAGACGGGAGTTTCATCCAAACATTCATCCATCCATCCAGCAGCAGATTGAGTCTTTATGTCACTGATCTTGTTCATAACTTCAAGTCCTTTTTAACAAAGTTACCTATTAAAACTTGAATTTCTCTCCATGATTCTTCCTGTTTCAGGCTCATTTGATCCCAGTATACCTGATGAGGGCCCATCACCTTCTGGATGGCTGGGGGACATGGATGGACACCAGGACCAAGAAGGAGGAGGTGAGCCTGAGCGCTAGCTTTGCGGCGCCATGTTCTGAGTGGCAAACTAATTTTGGCATTAGAAGAAATGAGCAGTAAGCTGGTTCTGGTCCAAATGACCCAGGTCTATTATGCTTATTTAGCAGTGATGCTAGCACCCAGAAAGTGGTGCTGCTGCTGCTGGAGGGAGAGAGAGAGAAAGTATACTTCCTGTGTAATTTTAAGAAGTTTTTCACCTCAAAGGCTTGTGTTTCCTTTGTTGTTCCTTTGTTTCCTTCCTTTGTTTTATTTGTGAAACTTCAATAAGAAGCCATATTTGTACATTCACAAATGACACAATAAATATTCTGCGTTTAGTGTTACATAATCTAATCCGTGTTTGGAAAGTATAATTATTGGAAGTTTTTGCTCTAGAGCATATTAAAATGTTGAAGATTGTAAAATTAGGTGGATTCACCCTTTAACCAACTTCAGCTCTGTAATATTCATTATGTTTATGCTTAGTATTGTGATGGATTACAATAATCTCTCAATAAAAATAACACATCAATGCATCTGATCTTTGTACCTTACATGCCAACCATTTTTGAAAAAAGTACAAATTGAGGATGACCAGCCTAGCCTTGCTACCTGTTAGCCAATGAAAAGCTAACAGAGGAGCAGAGAAGAGTCTATTCATGAGCTTCAGAAGAGGAAAAACACCATGAAGTAAAACCATTTTCACCTTATTGTGTTTCAGACTCATTTGACCCAAACATACCTGAAGAGGGACCTTCAGCGCCGCCTCCTGGATGGCTGGAGGACATAGATGGATACCAAGGGCATAAAGGAGGTGAGAGCGAGAAGAGAGCCGTTATGTTCCTGCTGAACCTAATGTGCAACTGGAGAGGCTCATGGTGCAACAACATTACACATGTTCACATATCTGCCCCTCACAAATATGGCGGAAGCTGCTGTATAACCAAAGTTATTAAAGTTAACAAAAACTAATGAAATAATAAAAACTGAAATTGAGAAAACATTTTCCTTAACTGAAATAAGTAAAACCAGTAATTAGTTGGGAAATGTTTTAACTAACTGGAACTATATTATGCTTTTATAAAACTAGGTAAAACATACTGAAATTATACATATCACATTCTATGTTTTTGTCTTTATGAATCTATTTATTAACCTTTCAAACTGATGTTAAATAGATTTTTTTTTACCCCCAAATATGTTTTTCTGTCAGTTTTTGGCAAATTACAGCATTCCATCATGGCAGCGTTTACTACTGTAAGGCTGCAAAATGGTGACAGCAAAAGTTGGGAGAAAACGCCAGAGTCCGTTGGTTGTTCAACAAAAATTAAATACATTTACTGAAATGGTATCTTCTGCTGATTATTCATTACCCAATTGATTCAAACATAATCACAATACCACATTTTAATCTTTCTAAAAAATTAACCAAAGTATGAAAAATCTAAAAACAACTCTACTTTTAGTATCTGATAAAACAAATGCACAGTTTTAGTTACTGAAAATTGAAAACATACTTATTTACGAAATAAGCAAACCAAACCTTGTACCTCTATGAAGAGGGCTGCTAATAACAAGTTACATTTAATCAACTACACTCCAAATTTTCTTCTGTCTTTTGTTGTCGTTAAGTTGCTGTTTGTTAATTAATAAATCGGAAGTTGTATTTTCAAAATAAAAGCATCTGACATAAAATCAGAAGTTAATCATATAAAACAAAATAAAGGTGATAATCCATTAAAGGGATACAGACAAATTAAGAGCTTAACTTTGGGTTTTTTTACTACTATAACTAATAAAAGCCAAACGCTATTTAACTAATAATAACTAATAAAAAACAGAAAACACTATAAAAATTAACTGAAATAAACTAAATTAGATAAACAAAAGCTGAACTAGAGTAAAAACCCCATTACAATCCTGCATAAGGCCTGACTTCCTGTCTGTCTGAGTGTGAACGTGGGTCCACTTCCTGTCCCTCTGCAGGTCCAGAGGACGAGGAGCCGCTGTACCCTCCGCCCCCCGCCTACAACCCGCAGCCTGAGGTCAACAGGAGCACCTCGGTCCCCACCATCCGGTAAGATCGGGCCGGTCTGGGCCTGACAGCGGCTCCAGGCAGGGTTAACCCGTCCTTCGCTTTGTCCCCAGAGTCCCGTCCATATCAGAGGACATGGCCCGAGACGCTTTGCTCAGGTTTGTCGAGTCCAAATGGAAGTACAGCTCTAAACCGGCCCGGAATCTCACTTTCAAGGACCTGAAGCCCGTCACCGTCTACCGGGTCAGAACCCAACCTCTGTCTGTCGCAGCAGCCTCTGATCTGGCTGCTTGATGCTAGGAAAGGAATATTTTTCTACAAATTATTTTTTATATTTACTATATTGTGACTGCATGGTGTGAGACACATAATCTGGGAAAAGTTGAAGTCCTCTGCCTTCACACAAACCAAATTTGAAACAACCAATCAGAGCCAGGAGGCGGGTCTTAGCGCTGTCAATCACACTCTGTTAGCTACTGCTAATAGATCCTATTGTAAATGCTAAAACTAGTTACCTTAGTCAATGATGATAGTATTTTGTTTTCAAACTAAATACTTAATGCTAAATTATGTATATATTTTGCTAACTAAATATTTAATTTCTGAACTAAATATTTAATTTTCAAACTAAATATTTATATTCCAAGCTAGATATTTAGCTCCAGAGAGCACTAAATATTTAGCTTGCTCACTAAATATGTAGGTCCTAGCTAACTATTTAGTTAAAATGCAAAATAGTTTGCAGATATGCAGCAAAACCCAGCTTTTATTTTGATATTCCACTTCCGCTTATCAGCAAGCCAGTTTGCATTTCACTAAATATTTAGCTTGAACCTAAATGTTATCGTCTTCATCCATTTTCTCATCTTCCTCCCTCAGTATCGACTGGAGACGTACACTGAGACCAGAACCAGCGCCTGGCAGTTGGAGCCCTACAACGGTAAACCTTCTCTACTAACCAGAACCAGTTCAGGACCTCCTTTACTGGACCTCTACAGGAGATCCAACCTGTAGAGGTCTGTGTTACAGCAGCTCTGAAGACGCCTCTGACTGACTCTGGTAATCTCATGAAGAGGATTAGTGGTGTTATGAACCTTTGTTTCCGTGTCTGTGTGTGGTTCTGGACCAGGCCAGGCGGTGGACGGCCCCCAGTACGGGGCGAGCCCCCCACCCTGGGACATCCCGGTGTCGCCGCCACAGATGTACTCCAACAGGGTGGAGAAGATCCGAGTGCCGCACTCGTCCTTCGTGAAGGTCCGACCAGGGTCATAATAGTTTTGGGTGTTTCATTATCGTTTAGTTCTATTTTGTTTTGCCTAATTCTGTCAGTGTTATTACATTTTTTATTAGCTAAATATTGTTTAGCTTTTATAAGCATAGTGGTAGTTTAAGTTTTTTTACACTTTAGTTACATTTTTGAGGTGCAGAATTTAAAGAGGTTAAAGTATTGTGATTATAATTTAGTAATTAAAAATACTATTTTCCAAAAGGGTTATGGTGTCTTGTGACTCCGCCCCCTACCTGGCCCAGCAGTCGCTCTCTAACAGCCAGGTGTGTTTGTTTTTCAGGTGTGCCATAAATGCCACGGTTGCGGCAGGACGCGCTGCGGCGGCTGCTTCGGCCGAGGAATGGTGAGCTGGAACCTTCAACTCATAGTTTCTTATTTAATGTAAACACCACAATTGCAATATTTTTGCTTTTTCAACATTGGTGGAACATCGACAAATATCCATTTGTATTGTCATATGTACAAATAACACATAACATATGGTTCTGTATTTATCGGGCCGGTTCAGACGTTGGTTCCGATATATCGTGCATCTACTCCTGAAAATGTATCGGCTTTAACAAACTCCATTTCTCTCCTTGTCTCTCAGAAACGCTGCAGCTTCTGCCATGGTAACGGGCGGGCCAGAAAAAAACGCTGCACTTCCTGTCACGGCCGAGGCCGGCGCAGGTGACAATGCTTCTTTATGCCTTAACATCCTGCTGAGGGGTTTAGCTCTAACTGCAGAGTTTAGATTACACATCACCGTGGCAACAGAACAGGCCAGACCTCATCACCGTGGCAACAGAACAGGCCAGACCTCATCACCATGGCAACAGAACAGGCCAGACCTCATCACCGTGGCAACAGAACAGGCCAGACCTCATCACTATGACAACAGAGCAGGCCAGACCTCATCACCATGACAACAGAACAGGCCAGACCTCATCACTATGACAACAGAGCAGGCCAGATCTCATCACCATGACAGCAGAACAGGCCAGACTTCATCACCATGGCAACAGAGCAGGCCGGACCTCATCACCATGACAACAGAACAGGCCAGACCTCATCACCATGACAACAGAGCAGGCCGGACCTCATCACCATGACAACAGAGCAGGCCGGTCCTCATCACTATGACAACAGAACAGGCCAGACCTCATCACCATGACAACAGAACAGGCTAGACCTCATCACCATGACAACAGAGCAGGCCGGACCTCATCACCATGACAACAGAGCAGGCAGGTCCTCATCACTATGACAACAGAACAGGCCAGACCTCATCACCATGACAACAGAACAGGCCAGACCTCATCACCATGACAACAGAACAGGCCAGACCTCATCACCATGACAACAGAGCAAGCCGGACCTCATCACCATGACAACAGAGCAGGCCGGACCTCATCACTATGACAACAGAACAGGCCAGACCTCATCACCATGACAACAGAACAGGCCGGACCTCATCACCATGACAACAGAGCAGGTCGGACCTCATCACCATGACAACAGAACAGGCCAGACTTCATCACCATGACAACAGAGCAGGCCGGACCTCATCACCATGACAACAGAACAGGCCAGACTTCATCACCATGACAACAGAGCAGGCCGGACTTCATCACCATGACAACAGAGCAGGCCGGACCTCTGTTGTCCTCTGTTGTCTAGAACCAGCTACTGAAAGACGCTTAACAAGCTGTTCTGTTCTGGTTGTAGTTCTGGTTGTAGTTCTGGTTGCTGTTCAGTTGTGGTTCTGGTTCTGGTCTGGCTGTCGTTCCTGTTGTTATTCTTGATTTTGTTCTGGTTCTGTTCTGATTCCATTCTGGTTCTGGTCCTCCTATCTCCCACCCATTTCGTTCTCCAGGTGACTCCATGTTTGTTTCTCCAGGTGTGTCAGTTGCCGTGGAGACGGCTACAAGACCTGCTCTGTTTGCCACGGCGCCCAGAAGCTGCTGCACTTCATCCAGCTCACGGTCACATGGTGAGCTACCTCAACACTCGCTCTCCTCTGACCCGGTTCCGACCCGTTCGGACGTCATCCGTGTCCATCTGTTGTTGCCATGATTCCAGGAAAAACAACGTGAGCTGCTTCATCCCGGACCGCCAGCCGGACTTCCCAGACAGGAAGTTTGAGAAGGTGTCAGGCGACCCATTCTTCATCGACGAGAATGTTCTGGTGAGACGGGCCGGTTCTGCCAGGTCCAAACTCTGTCAGTCGCACGCTAACATTAAAGAGTTTTAGAATATCAAAGAGCTCAAGAACATCAAAGTGGTAAAAGGTGTTACCATGGGGACCTCTCTCCAGGTGTATCCCATCCACGGCTTCCCTGACCAGGAGATCTGCGACGTTTCAGCCAAGTTGATCAACGATCACCTGTATCGCTTCACCTCCACCAGCCGCATCCTTCAGCAGGTACACACCTACCTTCTGACACTTTCAGGCAGTGTTGTAGTACTCGAGATCGGTCTTGGTCTCGAGACCATTTTTTATGGTCTCGGTCTCGTCTCGGACTCGACCTCATTTGGTCTCGGTCTTGTCTCGGTCTCGGGCGCTGAGGACTCTGCATTCTATTTCAGGACCAGTCGAGACCGCAACTGTGAAAATATGACTAAGCATGCAGCATATTGTCTAGTTTATTTGTTAACATCTTTATTTTCAGTGGATGCAAAACGCACGATTAAAATCCAACCAATAACGTGACTTGCCAATTACGTGTTGATGTCAAACACCCAGGGCGTTATCTTTTTAGGGATGGCACAAGACCATTCAGATGGTAGCACAGAGATGGAAGCAAAGCAGAACAAAGAGTTGGTTAAATTTAATATTGGTTCAATTTATTAAGCATTTAATATGTATGTGTTTTATGGGAATATGGATCTTTCAAATCAATTTGAGAGTTTGATTATTTTTATTTTATCAAAAAATAAAAATAATCACACTGACAAAAAACAAGGAAGGACTAAGCTATCCTTGAGCATCACACTTGAGCGATACACTCTGGTCTTGGTCTTGTCTTGCCCTGCTTTCAGGACTGCTGGGGCTCAGAGAGTTCATAAAATAAAAAGTAAGTGCACCCTTTTGAGCGGAAGATGAGCTCAGAGCATCGTCTATTGACCCATTTATCACTTTTACTGGTGTATAAAAATGAGTTAAATCAACAAACAACTCTCTCTGGAAACCCTGAAGCTTCCTCTCTAAGATCATTGCTGATGTCTTACCTCTATGGTATTGCATTACCAGACATGGCGTGACCTCCTGACCTCTCTGTCCCTCTGTAGCGTCAGACCATCGAGCTGGTGCCCCTCACTCACGCCTTTTACTCGTACGGCGGGAAGGACTACAGCTTCTACGTATACGGGACGGAGAACAAGGTCTTCACTTCCAAGTATCCCACCGCCTGCAGCATTTTATGAGCTCAGCATGCAGGAAAACACACACAGATATACCCAGATCACTGCTGACCTCTGATCCCACACTGTACATATACATTTTTATATGTGATTAAGAGTTATGGAAAGTTTTAAACATGCTGCATCATGTCGGACCTTCAAGGTCGAATTAGAAAATAAAAAACCTTCATCGGTTCTTTTAGACACCTCCAGGTGTTTAGCAGAAAACTGTGATGAAATGATTTGTAAAAGACAATCTAATAGTTTGGTTGGTTGCAACAAGATGAATATTTCCACTAAAATATTCATCTAAATTTGAGGAGAACCAGAGGAAGCAGGTTCTTCTGACTGCAGAGGGTCAGTTTGGGTCAGATGGAGGAAAATAGCTCTAATAATGGGTCATTAAAACCAAACCTGAACAGAACCGAGACTCTTGGGGATCAAGCATAACTCCCCCTACTGGAACCCTGAGGTATTATCTGCAGATTAAAATATATCCCTTTATCACGTTAACCCTCAAGTTAAGAAAAAGTTTATTCTTCGCAATATTTTTGACATTTATTATTTATATCAGATTGAAATTAACTAAAAGGGGTGACTTTTACAGAAAAAGCTAATATATGATTTATCAATGAACATTTTTGTGTATTCCAATGATTTTAGAAAATATTTTTCTAAAAAAAAAATTTTATTTAAAATGAGAGGCCACATATATTAATGATTCAGAACCACAAAATGTAAAAAAGAACCAAGTAGTATTGTGAAATATGTATTAAAATTTCTTAAATTTCATGTGAATGAACACAAATTTTCCTCTTCTTCAAATATTTTCTGTTTTTCTGACTGTGATGAAATCTGAGCTCCTTTATATCAGCAACAGAGCCAGAATTTGTTGGTTTGATTTAAAGCAGGGCTTTGACTAGGACAAATGAATTAAAGACTGCTCCTTGATCTGTTCATGCTCAAAACTTTCACTTTTAGTTTTATTTTCCTAGTTTTTCTTTTACGTTCTGATTAATGAGTAAACTACAGTCATTTCTGTTTATAATAGATGATATAAAACAATGTTTAAATGTAATTAAACATTGTTTTACACCAACTATAATATAGTTACAGTTTGTGTCATGATGAACTTCTAACACTACCACAGCTTCTCAATTCAAACCTTTTCTCTGGTTTTTAATTTTATTTTGCACCTTTATTAGTTCAGTAGCTACTTGGTGTCTCGGTCCTTCCTCTCCATCTTATCCAAAGGAAATATTTTCATGTTTTAAACTTGTTGCCGTTTCATTGAACAGCTGACTGAGAAAAAAAAAAGCTTTAGTGGAACCAGCTCAGCACCTCTGACTGTAAATAAAAAGTTTGTTAAAATCATGAAGAAAAGTAAGATTTTTTTATGTGTATTTTATTGATCTTTGAAGATTTCACCACTTTACTGTTATATATGTGACTGTAAGACAAATAAAACTATATTTTATACATCAATAAAGAGAATTTGTTACTTTATTTTAATTTTTAGAAACATTTTGGTAGAAAAAAACCAAATTCTGATATTTAAAATACAGTTTATTTTAAATATGATGTTTCTCATAATGCAGTGTTTATGATTTCCCACCAAGATAAACATTCAACCAAAAGTTTACATATTATATGAATGTCTTTGGGACAAGAAGTTTACATACAGAATAATTATTGAGGAAAAGCTCAAACTTCATCATTGTCCTGTTGAGGAGTCATATTCCAGATTTAATATAAAATCACAAACATTCAACATTCAGGTCTGGATTCTGTAAAACTCGGCTCATCGTGAGAGAAAAGGAGACACATATTTCCAGAAATAATTTCTCACAACTTGAATCATTTGGACTTATTGATCTTCATGCTGAGAACATCAGAGCTGATGTTTGATCACTGAGATCTTCATCGGTAAGAGTTTTACTTCAGCACTGCTGAAGTATGGAAGCATCTTGTCAGTGAAGGTGTGTGTGAAGGTGTGTATGTGTGTGTTAGTATCCAGATCAGAGAACGACAGCTTTCCTTTGTCCCAGTCCAGATTCACTCTGATCCTCTGGAGTTTCTTCTGGACTGACAGAAACTTGGGAGGAGCTGGTGGAGAATATGCTTCGTATTCACGATCAATGAACAACATAACCAACAATCCAGACTCTAAGTGTCCCTTCCTCTGAACATAATCTGCTTTCACACCAAGCATCCATCCTTCACCGTCTCCAACATCAACATCCCAGCTGTGGTTCCCTGAGTTAAAACCCTCAGAGCTCAGGACGGACCACTCGACATCAAACCTCTCTGCATTATCAGGAAGCTGCTGTTCCTCCCCTGGAGTCACACCAGTCAGATCTTCAGTCAGGTGGAGTCCTGGATGAGTTGTGTTTGGGTCCAGAACCAGAGGAGTGTAGGTCACCATGTCCTTCATGTTGCTCCAGATGTTGAAGGCCAGGTTGCCCAGATGTTTGGCCTGGTCTATCAGAGCTCCTGAGGGCAGCTGTGGATCCTCCAGCAGGGGGCAGCGCTGGACTCTTTCCACTGCAGCCTTGTAGTTGTGCAGGAATGAGACGTCTGCAGCTCTCAGCTCCTCCTCTGTGGCTCTGACTGTGTCTGAAAGAGCTGCTATCTCTCTGCTCAGAGCCTCCATCTTCTCCTCCATCATCCCTCTCTTCTGCTCCTCTTCCTCCCTCAGTGCAGCCAGCCTGGCCTCCTCTTCCTCTGCTAGAAACTCATGAAGCTTCTTAAACTGCTCCTTAATCTGCCTCTCTGTGTGTCGGGCCTGGACCTTCCGGTGTTCTGCTGTCTGATCAAACTTCTTCTGAATTTTCTTCCTGAGCTCCAGCTTCTTTTTTAAAAACTTCAGAGAAATGTTCAGATTCTCTCTGTGATCCCGAGCGGCATCTCGGATTGGTCTGAATCTGTGGTTAGTGTGTATTTCTGAATCTCGACAAATTGAGCACAGCAGTTCTTGATGGTCCAGACAGAAGAGTTTGAGTTTCTTTGAGTGCAGACTGCAGATACCCTCTGAAAGCTTCTGATTTTTCTGTTGTAAGAAAGTCTCACACAGGTTCCTTAGAACCAGACTTATGGGTGGATTAGCCTTTGGAGATTTCCTCTGACAAACTGGACACTCTCTTGCTGGTTTCTCTCTCCACCAGCTCTTCAGACATTCTTTACATAAGCTGTGGCTACATGACAGAACAACAGGATCCTTAAAGACTTTTTTGCAGACTGGACAGCAGAGATCCTCTGAAAGTCTCTGATCGCTCTGATGTAAGAAAGTTTCACACAGGTTCTTCAGAACCAGATTTAAAGGCGGATCAGCCTTAGATGATCTCCTCTTACAAACTGGACACTCTCTTGATGGTTTCTCTCTCCACCAGCTCTTCAGACATTCCTTACAGAAGCTGTGGCTACATGATAGAACAAGCGGATCCTTAAAGACTTCCTGACAGACCGGACAGCAGAGATCCTCCTCTAAGCTGGAAGCCATTTTGTCTCTGAGTGAAGCTGAAAACACAGAAGGTCCAGTCAGTCTCGGCTCCCTCCCTCCTCTACTAACTTCCCTCAAAGTGTCTCTGAGTGTTTTTGGTCCAACTCACCTTCAGTGTGAGCAGCTTGAAGCAGCAGAGTTGGAGGTTTCCACTTTCCTTTCCTGCAGCTGGACTCACTCAGAGGAAGCTGCTAGTTTGGTCTGGCAGCTTCCTCTGCTATGGGAGTCTGATCGTCTGGGAAGAAGCAACCATCACAAAGTGTTCCCTGCTTTAGCTCAGCTCCAACTGAGGTGTGTTTCATTCCAAAGTCCAGAATTCAACCTGCTCTAATGCTCACATTTTTACTTTTCTCTTCAGAGATCTGAACAGAACATGTAAAAAAAAGACAGTAGAAACGATTCCCGCCCTGCTTCCTGTTTCAGTTCACGCAGCAGATGTTGGGGGCGTAACTTTAACTTCCTGTTTCACTGAAAACAAACCAGAAGGACCAGCGAACAGAAAGGAGCGGGGACGGACCACTGTCAGCCTCATACCTTATATGGAAATGGGACCATTGCACTCCGGAAGTGAAGGGGGCGCTATTTCCTGTATTATCCGCGGTCTCCCGTTTTTATTTTCTTTTGAAATCTGTGATATATCTGCACCTTTAGGAAGGAGTTTCACCCTCAGCATGTATTTCAACTGCTCTCTTTTATTTACATCAGCGCAGCTCACAGTTTTTAACAAATTCTGTAGCTTTCGGTGTACTTCTAAATCTGCTTCTTAGTCGCATCTTTTCGGGTCTGCTTCCGCCTCTAGTGGCGTGGGGGTGGTAGCACAATTAATCTAATTACATCACTAAATCAGAATACCACAACGTCTTTATTACTTACTATTAATTTCACCATTACTGGCACCGTAAAAGACAAATTCCATCACAAAAGAATATACCTTTTCATTTTCTTGAGGAAGTAGAAATAATTTATCACAACTTGAATCATTTGGACTTTTTGTTCTTCATGCTGAGAACATCAAAGCTGCTGTTTGATCACTAAGATTTTCATTGGTAAGAGTTTTTCTTTATGGAAAGTGCTGAAGTATGGAAGCATCTTGTCAGTGAAGGTGTGTGTGAAGGTGTGTATGTGTGTGTTAGTATCCAGATCAGAGAACCACAGCTTTCCTCTGTCCCAGTCCAGATTCACTCTGATCCTCTGGAGTTTCTTCTGGACTAAGAGAACTGTGGGAAGAGCTGGTGGAGAATATGCTGCATATTTACCATCAATGAACAATATAAATAAAAATCCGGACTCTAGCTTCCCCTTCCTCTGAACAGACTCTCCAATCACACCAAGTTCCCAGTCTTCACCATCTCCAACATCAACATCCCAGCTGTGGATCCCTGAGTTAAAACCCTCAGAGCTCAGGACAGACCAGCATGAACTGAATCTCTCTGGATTATGAGGAAGCTGCTGTTTCTCTGTGAAAATCAAACTGGTCAGATCTTCAGACAAGATGACCTTTGACCCAGCAGTGTTTGGGTCCAGAACCAGAGGAGTGTAGGTCACCATGTCCTTCATGTTGCTCCAGATGTTGAAGGCCAGGTTGCC